>MJUU01072377.1:2112-62189 GCA_002080025.1 Modiolus philippinarum
ATTGGATGACAAATGGCGGGAAATCTAAAAATATCAGGCGACAGTATAGATATTAGGCAGGTAAGGGGAAATAACTCTAAGAATTGGATGAAAAGGGGAAATAACTATGAAATAAAATAGGAAACAATAATAAAAAAACCAATAGCAGACACATTATTATTGAAATTTGGTAGGGAAGAGGAAATCACGTTAAGAATTGAATGAAAAAGGGAGATAATTATGTAATATAATAGGAAACAAAATGGCAATAGCAGACGACACTATAGGAATTTGGAGGGAAAAGGGGAAATACCTCTAAGGATTAGATGAAAAAGGAAAGATAATTATAAAATAAAGTGGAAAATAATAAAATAACACATACAAAAGGTTACACAAGAGAATATTAGGTTAAACATTGGATGAGAAAGATACAAAATACAAAGAACAATACAGAAAAAAAAGGTGAAATGCTATTACAACAGATAAAAAAGCGCGGGAAATAAGTAGCAACAGTTATGTCCCTTTGACGAACGCGGTCGTGATAGAAGACACCCACAATAAACAACGCGGGAAAATAAGTAGTAAGAGTTATCTCCCTTAGAAAAACAAAATGGCCGCGACGAACGCGGACCTGATAGAAGACACCTAGCAACATTGTGCTTAACAACCCTTTGAATGGCCGCGACGAACGCGGACCTGTTAGAAGACACCCCATTATTATAACATTGTTACAACATATAAAAACATCCGAAAGACCATGCCCGAGTCGTTCCGACTAGGGAAAAGACCTTAATTCCGGTTAATAACTGGGGCTACGCCCCACTTCCGGTCGCGCATGCGTCATGGACAAAGGTCAACCGTGACCCTTGCAGGGTCTTGCCCTCTTTCAACACGTCATATCCGGTCAAAAGGCCCGACTAGGGCTTCAAATCAGACCACTTCCGGTATACAACATGGGGCTACGCCCACTTCCGGTTGCGCATGTACACTGTAGTAAGGTCATACAACACCCCTGCGGGGTCTTGCCCTCTTCCAACACGCCATTTCCGGTCAATATGGCTACTTACAGTAGTTATACACCTACTTCCGGTTGCGCATGCGCAATCAAAACACGTCTACATCCGGTCACGTGACTTCCGCTTCCGGTCACGTGACTTTGGTCACGTGATTTCCGGTCTACGTCACTTCCGGTGACGTCACTTCCGGCACCACCTCCACAAATCCGACCTGAAAACCACCTATATACTACTAATGTCCTATATTACTTTTATCGGTAATTCACAAAATGATAAATAAAACTCTATAAAAAATTGAAATAAGCTTAAACTACTATTTTAACACAGTTAATCTTTTGTTTATTGCAATAATTTATATGCATTCTTCATTCAACGTATTACGATAAAACATTTCTTTCTAAATTTGGGTTGACTATGGAAAACTGGAATTTTTATTTCTATTTTTAGCCCAAACCAGGTTGACATTACAGTCCACGTTACCTGTAGCTATTTATATCACATTTGAAGTTGACATCGTACATATTCATTACTTTTCAGGTGATTTTCAGCCAATTAGAATGTAGAAAAAATAAAATCACGTAATAAATTTTTTGTCGTCAAAACGGTTGTGGACGCACCTTTTGTATTTTGTTATCAACCAAATTTTACTCGACCCTTTTCACCAAAGATTGTTCTTTCATATCTTTCTCTTTGGAATGTTTGGAATGTTTGACACAATTTTGTCAAAAAGCCTTTTTAGATTCGTCATTCACAAAAAGTGGATGCAATTTGATCCAGTCGCAAAAAATAAACTGTACTTTTTACCAAGATGCTCCGTTGCTTATGTGGTTGTAGTTTGAAAATTAAACCCAATCTTGACAGTGTGGTGGTCCCTCGTATTCGATACGACTGAAATATTAGACTTGATGGCGTTGCTTACAAAAGTAAAACAAAAGGACACTCAATAAACATAAAACATTAATTTGTACTTTCTCAAGCGGGAATGCGATCTTTTAAACATAATCTACCAATACACACTGTGTAAATTGTAATTAAATTAGGGATTCTTTTGTAGGCGAAACTAATCACGTGGTAAACACTCAATTTTCAAAAAATAAATAAATATTAAATAAATGAAAAATCCAGAGGTTCTGAAAATATTTTTTAAAGTGTTGTATACCAGTGGTTTTGGAACTACTATTGAATTTCAGGAGTCAGTTAAAATTTTTGTACATATGGGAAGTCCGCAGATTCAGATAATGAATTAAAACCTTAGTACAATGTATGCTACTAGACAAACCAATGTAAGCTTGCCCTGCATTATACAACACAATATTCGTCCACAACAATTTCGACAAAAATTAGTTGTTTTCAAGATCTCCTGCGTTTTTAAATTCTAGTATTAACACAAAGAAAAGATTTGGTCATGGAATTTTTATTTAAAATCAAGTAATAATTTATACCGTGAGTACATGTAAATTATTTTTAAAAGAATGCATTTCCTGATGATTTATTTCTGTACTTTTTTTGTAGCTGAAAAATAAAGGCAAATGTTTTATTTTTATTGAGAGTTCATTTTTTACTTTATCGGAACCTTGATGTACATGTATTACCAGCTTACACGTAACACAAAGTCGAATATTATAAAAATAAGTGGAGTTTTAAAATACCAAAATGGAACTAAACACAAGTTATATAGGGGGTAAAAGTAAACAGATTGATAAGCAAAAAAAAAAAAAAAAATAAAAATAATAATAATAATAACAAATAAATAAAATTAAAAAAAACAACGATCACTCAAACACTTGTTAGAATCATCATGATTCAGCTATAAATGCATGAAAACAGCGGAAAGTTATTTCCTATAGCCTTTTAAATTTAATTCCAATGATCTTTGGTTGTAGCATATCAACTGAGCGAACTGAGAAATCTGTTGTTTTCAGGCCTAAAACCAGGTGAGGGTAACGATTTTTTTTTTACGTCTTTCCTAATTATAGTGATAAAGAAACTGGAATTTAACAAGACGAGTTGTAATGGAAAATGTTTGGTTCATACGCTACAATTCGTAGGGATGGGGATTCACGGTGCTAGTGCTTTAAGTTTGTGGCGTTCTTGTTAATTTTTATTTATTTGTTTTGCCTTTGTCATGCTGTTTCAATTAATATTGGTTTTGAATTACCGTGTTTTTGAACTTTTGATTTTGGAATTTCCACTTTTTCTAATGTTATCTTCGGTATTCGTTTACCGATGTATTCGATCATTCAGAAATGTCAAATTTTGATTAAATTGTATAATCATGCTTTTGCATTGGAAGAAACGGTGAAAAAGTGTCCGTGGTGACCGTTTGTCCGTCCGATCCATCAACCACACATTTTTGCTCAAGAGCTTATCATGTCCATGTGTGAGTGAAGCCTGTAAATAGCAATCTTTTAGTTCTGTCATCTTGCCACTTCTCGTTGCCGAAACATTGCTCCTTAGGCAAAGCATCGTTCAAAAGACTTCCTCGCTGATAGAGGATATTTGTGTAGGTGTTGTAATTAATTAGTAATTGCCATGTTTGGAATACACCACTTCTTGTGTATTTTGATATCCTATGAACAGGAAAAAAATTAAATCTAGTCTACTAATGGTTGATAATGTATCTTTACATAAAAATAATAAAACATAATAAAATAATTTCAAATATAGATTGTATGAAAAAGAAAGGAAATGGTGTAAATGTCAAGGAGACAACATCCCATATCCTGGTTAAAACGACCCAAAACAAAGCATCTAGGGTCACCTTATGGTCTTCAACACAGGGAGGAACCTCACACCATATAGCAAGCCCTAAATGGCCCAAAAGGGTAAAAAGTGAATAAACCATTATTGTTCGCCGATATAACAAAGCTTCCATTATTCGATATTTAATGGCAGCAAGGACTGAACTATTGAGACGATGTTTTCAACTTCAGTAACTTCAGTATCTTGTTATTTAGACGTTTTACATTTGATATTCATCTTTTTAATTTCATCTTGCTACTTGTTTTCCATACTGTGTTTGCTGTTAAGATATCTTTAAATTTCGGAATGAAAGTTTTCATCCAGAATCTTTTTGCACATCCAGAAGATGGATAAATTTCATATTTTATCCACAGAGTGATACGTACATGTGTATATGTTATCGGGCTCTTGACAGCTATGTATCGTATTTATTAGCCCGTGAGCCAGAATATGAAGCACAGGGGCGAGTGAGTGTAACCCTGGCGGAAGGGATGATATCTTACAATCAGCTGTCAAAAGACCGATAACTTGTTTATCGTCCTTTATTTTGTATTTTAGATCTGTACCTATTGAAGCGAGGTTATAAATTCTCCCAAAGTTATCCCCCAAAGTTGCGCGGGAAATTCGACATACATTTCATTCTCGCCTTTTCAGCAATTTTTTCAGCTTCAAACCCATGTTTTGTAGTTTTCTTCATTTCATCGGCAAAAGTTATGTAACTGGATGAATATTTTGACCGAACTACTCGAAATAATGTCGATCTTGAATGTTGCATCAACCTTTGGTTGTTACAATATTACATCGGAGATGTTATGACGTCATAATGTCAAAACGTCAAAGCTCTGCAGGACCCAGTTTCTACAATTTTTCTTACGTCTAGTTTATCCATTTATGTAATCATGACTCTGTTTTGAATACTTAATCGGAAAGATCAAATGCATAGAACTTTATTTTTATTCGTTTGATTTCGTGTGAAAACGTGAATAAAGTTTTTGCCTTTGAAACGTTGGGAGATTGCTTGATTTATCCAGGTCAACCTCTGATATATCCGGGTCAACCGAAATATGGCTTTTGTGGAAAGGCTCTGCAGGCTGATATAACCATGGGGAAGGATGATAATGTACTGTATGAGAAATATTTAGGGTTTTGTACTGCCATTCCTTCTTACAGATACTCTGATTTTATTCTAAAGCATATTTACAATGGAAAGATTTGATCAGCTAATACATAACGATTATTTTTTTTCATAAAAAGTATCCAAAAAATTGTTATAATTTTCACGGAATAATCATATTAAAGAAAATAAACCCTTCTCGAAAATTAATTGTTCTGCAGTATTTAATTATAGTTCTCTACTAGCCCTTGTATGAGCCTTGCTTCATTAGAATAATAATTAAAAAAAAGCCGGCTAATTATGCAGCACAATTAGTCACCATGGCTATCCCTATTGACTTCTGGAATACTTATCCAACACATTCCACAAATGCGTTTTCAAATAGCAATGACATCGACTTCGATATAGTTTTTATTGTAATCGGTGCAATGTTTAAAAAAAATGGGCCCATTTTATTCAAGGATCAAATATGATTATGATTTTTTTACCCTTCTATTACAGAAAGACCGATGTTCTATACCGGAGTAGTGACTTAAGCTTATTAAATGGTAGAGTAATATAGCGTTCAGAAAAATCACATGTTAGTGTTTAAAATTTAAATTCAGTTGAAGATGGGTGTTCTAACAAGTCTTAGAGTTTGTTAGAATCAAAATCTGATTCAACTTACTTCTTAAGTATATTTTGTCACTATATATCTTAAGCAGGCATTGAAAACAGGAAGTATTGAAGTCAGGAGCATAGAAATGAGTTTGTTGAGCATTCGACAGACCCATGAGCAAATACAGGGATATGGAGTAAATGTGTGGATCATTTATTTTTGTTGACCATCGTGTAGCCTATATATTGCTGGGTTCCGTGGTCTATAACATTTCTACATTATTGCATTTGAATAATGTGCAAACTTACCTTTTCTCCAGACAACCATGCAAAAATTGTCAACCCCCCCCCCCCTAAGCATATATGCTTTACCCCGCAATATCGGCTGGTATGCTATGAATCAACGAAATTCCAGAAAATTCCAAATTAAATTGGTCTCAGGCTGGTACCGAACTACTGACTACTGGGTTGGTAAAAACCCTAGGAGACTACACATGTAACATTCCACCAGCAGCGCTATTGTGTTTACAAATAACTAAGTCCGTACCGTAAATTTAGTTTCTTCATATGACCATTTCGACAACTTATCTTGTTTGTTATGCATATGTTCTACAATATTTTCTGTTTACGGTAGATGACAAATAACGAAAAAGCAGTTCATCACAATTACGATCGATAACGTAATAAACATCTTGTGAAAATTTCCCCTTTTTACAGTATTTGTCAGTTCTTACTTTAGATTTTTATAATTAGCAAAGACTGAAGAATGTCAGGAGGAGAACAAAAATTCTGCTGCGACTGATCCTATTCAAGATAAATTGCGTAAAGAATGAAAAACAATTACAGTAAACATTTAAAGTATGTAGTATCAAGTGACAGGAAAAAAATTACATGGCTGATTACCAATTATGTGCCCATGTCAGCTTTAGCTCAGCTTACACTGTCATCGTTGTTTTTTTTGAAATTTTTATTTTTGAGACATATTTCGACATTCTGATGTAATATTAATATTAATATATGTTAATTGTCAATTACACATCTGTTATTGTAAGGGTGACCAGATACGGCCATTTCGCTTTTTCTCTTTTTACTTTCCAAAGAGCGAAAACGAGAAATCTAGAAGTCGAAAAAGCAAAAATGTGAAAGCTAAAACGCGAAATAGAGACGACGAAATCACGATAGAGAAATCACGAAAACGCGATTTCGCTTTCTCGATTTCGCGTTTCGCATTTTCACGTTTTTTCGCGTTTTTGCATTTTCGCCTCGGAGGTAAAGATCAAAAGCTTGTATCATTTGAAACAAAAATTTGGCCATCTTAAACTTATAACTTCAATTGAAAAACAATATGTGTTATGCTGTGACCAAATTCAATAAACTCATGAACTGCATTGAATTTTGGAAATGAATCAATTCCGTTGTAATTGCTGCGTGTTACGTGTTGAGACTTTCATATGTTAAATTCTCTCTATACCGTATGGGTAAATAGAATTAGAAGTTGAAATGTTTTTTTATTGTAAGCAAGTTTAAATTGATGTGGATTACTATACGTGAAGTCAATTGGGTTTATGTTTTAACAAGATCATGTCACCATGAAATTAGTCAAAGAAATTTCATTAGATCGTGATTGTAGGTGATTTTTTATCCACTGACAGATTAATCTCCCCCATTATTTCTTTTAAGGAACTTCCTCGTAAATTAATTTCTACAATTTTAGAAGTATCGAATTTGAATTAGCTATACAATATTTAAAACATTTTTTTTCATTTTTGAAGTCTTGGTTTTGTGGGTCGGGGTAATTTCTTGTTATAGGACAATATAAATAGGAAAGAAATTAACGTTTAATGTCTAAGTACGAAAGAAAAAAAAAAAAAAAAAAAAAAAAAAAAAAAAACGACAGAAATCTTTTATTTTGTTTAAAAAGGAGGAAAAGTGAAAAGATTTGTGATGAATGAACGGTAAGTGCGAGAAATATATCAAGACAGTAGTGTTGGCACTTAGCTGGGAGTGAAGCGATGAACTAAAAGGTGGGGAGGGGACCGGGGGAGTTCCCAAAAAGGATTCCAGTAAAAAAAGAGAGATATAAGGGCTGAAAATTACAATTACATGCCACAATCAAGGAACCACAGAAAAACATAAAAAAAAGACAAAAGACGAACGCAAACAACGACAGGAACTCGGGACAGTCAAACATGGTATCGGCACTAGCAAAAGCCAGCGGTAGGGTTAAACTGATTTATGGGTACCCAAACCTCCCCTTTATCTGTCCTTTTTCCCTTCCAGGTTTTTATTTTGCCAGTCTGCAAGCAATGAAAAAACGCCAACAAAAAGTAACAAAAATTATTTCATAATTAAAAAATGTTACCATTTTAGAATAATCGCTATAAGAAGGAATGCTTATATATTTAGTGTCATTACAGTTATGCTTGTCCCAGCATATAAAAATACCATCTTTAATACAGCAAAATGGCCAAAAAAGTAAACCTTTACTCATACTCAAACCACACAATATACAGACAGTAGTCCGATCTCCTCTGGCCAGGGTCAAACACAAGTGTAACACAAAAGGGGCTTACACTACTGTTTTTTTTTGGGGGGGGGGATTTTGTGGTATTCTTGTTCATTTTTGTTTATTTGTTAGGTTTCTGTCATGCTGTCGCATTTTGTGTTGGATGTATATTACCTTGTTTTGGGATTTGAGATTTTTGTGGTCACTGTTAAATTGTAATTCGAGTTCACTGCGATGAAATACATAATACAGAATAAAAAAAACAAACAAATAATCTATAGAAATTTATTCATTGTGTAGTTTGTTGCCTTGTATTCTAAACTTACTTTCTTTATACGAGAAGCTAAATGTGGAAGGCTAATTCTATGATTTATGTCTAAGAGAAAACCGTGGCGTAAGTACATTTATGTTTTAAAACATAATAGTCAAAAGACAATGACATTGGAAACAAAGAAACAATTAATTCTAGTAATCAAGTTTTACAACATCTTTTTCTGTTTACATTGTGCTTGAATCAGTCCGATGCTCAACAAAAAGCCTCATTTTAGCCAGCATCGAATATGGATATCTTGTATCGAGTTCGTGGTATAATAGGTAAGGCAGAAGTCTAATAAAGGAAACGACCCTCGACTAAGTTATTTTTCAAGGTTTTAAAATCTTTATCTATGGAAATTTTATGGATAGTAAAACATAAAATTTTACTAAGTCCAAAACGATGAACGGTTCTTAAAGTCTTGCCTTGACAAGAATAAAAAAAAAAATCCTTTGTTCTGATTGGGGTGAGATTGCTGGGGTGATCCGTCTCAGATCACCCCTGCTAGAACAACAGGGCTTGGATGTAACAAGAATTAGCGACCGGAGAAGTGAAAAAGGAATCAAAACTTTTTATGTTAGTTTGCTTTTAATGCAATTCAATTTCCGCTTGTAAATTATATAAAGCAATTTTTGGGAATCGACATTTCGTTTGAAAATCGCGATGCGACACCAAAAGTAACCAAGCACGCTGAACATTTACACGCCAGTTATACGAATCTGTAATTTGAAAATTTCATTGTTATTGTAGCATTCCAATGAGTAGCTAATATTTTAACATAAAAACGTGTTAATGTACTAATTCATTACTAAATAACACTGTATATCTACTTTCCGCGTGATAATGCAAATTTACTTTTTTTTCAATTTTTTTTGTTATGTTGTTTAGAACAGTGTTTCAAGAGAGACCTTATATCAAAATTCTTGCTAGTAGCTAAATTTGTTTTACAAATTGATAGAAAATTAGGTCCACTGAAATCGATCAATAGCCATAATTGTAAATTGATTAATAATGAATGAGAAGGTGCGAAAAGTAGGACTTAGTGAGCAATCATTTGAATTTATGGGGGGGGGGAGGAATTCGAAAAAAAAGTCCGGGATCAGTAATTTGGCGAAAAAAATATCAGGACAAGAGGAAGCTGAAAACAAATAACGAGGATGACATATATGAAGTAAAATTTCTGGTTTTGGACCGAAAAAAAAAAATGACAGGATTACTTCGAGTGAGAAAAAAATTGCCAGGCTCAAAAATTGCGTGAAACAAATAGCCAGGATCAGATGCCTAGCTGTTAGGAAGAATTTGGTATAAAGTCTGTAACTTACTCACGTGTTTCAATTTGTGTTTCTCGTATAACAGTGTTTTTGAGTTTGGATTCCAGAGTTTCACTTTTTTTATTCTTTTGTCTTGATATTTTTTTAAAGATGAAATTGCACTAAATAAAGACTGTACTGAAAGTCTGTTATGAAATATAACCAAAACAAATCCCACTAATATAGGGTCTGTAAGTCTCGTCATGTGACTCACGAGAATCCACGATAAACAGGCAATTCAAAAACGCTTCCCGCCCAAACATGACGTCTGGGTATTGTGACGTTATCAATTTTGTTTGAAACGTCATATATCTTTGTTTAAAATGTAACTTCCGGGTACAATTTTTGATCCCGGAAGTTCCAAAATTATACGAGACTTACAGGCCCTATTCTAGTGGATTGTAAGGATATTTAATAGATATCTGGAAATATTGCGATATACATGCACATAAATTTGCATAGAATAATTTGTACTCTCAACAATAGAATGTCGTACTCGTGTACTCATTTATATAAAAGATTTTATAAATACATATTCAAACGATATCAGGCATGGAAATGGTGTAGTCAAACGGAACTTTATTATCGATATTCTCTTGGTCTGTCTTTCATGTAGTTAGATCACTGCATAAGTATATAAAGGCGTACATTAAGTATTTAACTGTTCAACATAATGGATCATTCATTATACTTACAAATATTACTATATCAAGTAAGCATACATTAAACTGCATTACTTAAGTAGGTTAATAGTTAAAACATATCTGATTTCTGTGGCTTTGTATTCTGTTTCTTTTGTCACTAGCAAACTGTATCGTTTCTTGCTTAAGAACAAGCAAGTGTGTAATGATTGAGATATTGAAACAAATACTCTTTTTGTGATGTTGAAAATGTTTCCTTATAGGGCCTGTAAGTCTCGTACAAATTTGGAACTTCCGGGATCAAACATTGTACCCGGAAGTTACATTTTAAAGTAAGATATATGACGTTACAAACATATATTTGAACGTCATAATCCTCAGACGTCATGTTTTAGCGGGAAGCGTTTTGACATTTACTGTTTATCGTGGATTCTCGTAAGTCACATACCCTATTGATGCAATTAGCAATTGACACTGTACTCAGTGTTTTCCATTCCTGTTTAAAGGTGGTTAAAACAACCACCTTTATTTTCAAAACAACTACCTTTATTTTCAAAACAACCACCTTTATTTTCAAAACAACCACCTTAGTTTATTTTCAAAGCATCCACCTTTCACTTGATGCAGGTGGTTGTTTTATATAGGTTTGATATAATTTCAACTGATATAAAACAACGGCAGTAGAATACCGAAGGAACAAAGGGGTGAAATTCACAAGAATCGAAGTCCAAAGACAGGGCAAAAACGAGAACACAGAAAACAATGACAATATAAATGATAAATGTTAAACCAGAAGTTCCTCCGTGGTATAATATTGCCCAAAGAAAATTAAATATTATTCACACTAAGTTGAGGTATAGCTACAGTAGTTTAACCTAACTGTGTTTGTGGTGCAAATTGTGAAAATGCTTATCACTACTTTCTAGAATGTTCACTTAATAACAATATCCGACAAAACTTGTTTCTAATAATAAGAATATATGGAAATATTGACCTTGATATGATTCTTTTTGGAAATGCAAATCTTACATTAGATCAAAATGCAGATATTTTTAGAGCAGTCCAATGCTATATTTACAATATTCATAGATTTGATTGATTGTTGCAGATTATTCCTATCCTTTCCTTCCCATTTTTCCCTCATCTTTTTTTAAAATTTTATTCAACCAATATTGTTATTGTTATCGTTTGATATCATTAGTCAATCATATAAAAAATGTACCGACATTGTGAAAATATTTTATGAGAATTATGTTTTGTGTACATGATATTTAACTATAACCTTTTGTTAGTTTTTCTATTCTTATCAACATTTCTTAATGTATATTGTATCTACATTGTATATTGCTGCTATATTGTATACTATTTGTTATGTTGTAAATGGCAGAACCAAGCAATAGAAAAACGCTTTTGTTGTTGAATGTCATCTTAGAGTCACCATGAGGTTTTCAAAAATTGAGCTTTGCTCATACATGAACCTAATATTTAGTTCAAGACGGCCCTAGACTGTCAACATGAGCACAAAGCATTGGACGGACATTTGATTAAATTTAGATTTTACTTTTCTTTGCAATGGAGGTAGACTGAATGTTACCTGATGTTTTGGCAACATTTAAATAAGATAAGCATTGTTGTATTACATGACGATTTGATTGGAAACTGGCGTAACACTATTGACAACTGACTCGTAACAACAATATGGTCTGCAAGTTTAGTCATATGTAACCGAGATTTCATGATGAAATTTTAATTCGAAAACTTTTCCCGCCAAAACATGAAATTGGAGGATTATTACATCCACATTTTTTGGTTTGAAACGTCATAGTTTTTTTGTTGTTTTGTACTTCCGGGTACCATGCATGTGTTCCCACAAGTTCCAAATTAAACGAGACTTACAAACCCTATGCCCAATAAAGAAACATAACTCTTTTTTTAGCTCTCTACCTTCACTTGCAAGTCAACGCCGTTAAATGGCCATCTGTAGAAAACTAAATTACCGATAATAGTAGCTTCGGTATTTATGACAGAAGAAAGAAATGAAAAAAATATTAGAAACAAATAAAACATAATGTTACATTTATTCCCGGTTTATTTTTCGAAAAAAAAATAATTCAAAATGTAAGCTAGGCAATTATTGATATTTGAAATGAAATATCAACAATCAAATTATCTTGCAATCATTTTGTCTTGCGCCTGTATAAACTGTATTTTAATTATCGTTTCAGAATGGTTTTTAATTCAAAGAGAATAATGGATGGATATCATGTTAGAAATATAATTATATTATTTACACTTCCGAAGAAAGATTTTAATACTGCAATGCTGAAAAAATAAACGCAAACTTTGAAATGTGAAATACTAGTATTCCTTTTAGTACTGTATTAATCGGCTGTCAAAGAAGAGTTCCATCCACTTATGAAACATTCCATTTATCCTACTGGTCCGGACAGATATGCATTTTGTATAATTATCGGTGGCTGTGCCTTTTTAACTTGTGATCCACGTATCTTTATAAAAGGAACGGTTGGATAAGTAAGCTGAACGTAGTTTTCATCAAGTATATGACATTTTCCATTATTAATGTTAAATTCTAAATAAGTACACAAGTCATAATATTCAATACACACTCGTACACACTGTTTGAAGTCAGAGACAGTCCTTGTTACTAAATAATCTGTGGTGGTATAATACAATCCTGTACCCTGGTATTGAGCAAATATCACTTTCTTAGTGTAGGCTGAAACAAATGATAAAGTTATTAAAAATTGTTGAATGGAGGTATAAATAAATTAACCGAACAGAGTTGTCAAGAACCGAAGTCCATAAGACAAAAAGACAAAGACAAATCAGGTGGAAACCACCGAAAAAATGACCGACCGCAATGGTCTTAACATAGTACAGGAGTTTCAAAAGAAATGATGGGTTATACCGGTTTTATGGTACGCCAAACCCCCTTCCAGTGTCCGAAATCAACTCGACAGCAACTGCCTTCGAAATGTTCACCCCAGTTCTAAGTAAAAATGATGTTCACTTTTTAAAGTTCTTGCTGGCTGATTGAAAATATGGAAATAAAGTTGATTTTAAAAATAAATAGCCTTCCTCTATAAGCACTTGTAATATGACATACGGGCTGTGGCATAAATGGTCTCGGACATACCCGACACTTGGCATACAACTTTGATAATATGAAATGTATCATATTTTAATTGAGTGGTGTGTGGTTGTTATGGCAACGAGGAAATTTGAAAACATCACAATTTCGTCCATTTTAAAGCATACCAAGTAAACCAAGTAGACTTCTTAAAGCCTGTATAACTCAACCGGGACCAAAGCCTTTTGATAATCCCAAAGGCAATCAGGTTAATGTTGGCAATGGCTTCAACCTTGAATGAGGTATGGAAATCATTAACACAATTTAAAAAGAGTCAACCCATATACTATTATGGCCATTTAAGTTGTGGTTTCCGCGAAGAATTTTGAAGGCAATAATCTCAAAGGGTGATTGGAATATTAAGTTCTCGGCTAGTGATGAGGAAGGATCATAAAAATCACCAACTTTGAAAGGGACCATCCAAGGACTATTGTGACCACGTTTTGTTCCAATTGATGATGTTGTTGCAGAGGAGAAGATCTTTAATTGCCTTTCCAATATGGTCTTACGTTAGACTACATTCTCTCTAATGGCAATTTTGGATGAGACGCGAAAATAAAATTCAATTCAAATATCACTCAATGACTATTGTGACCGAGTTTATTACAATTGGTTCAGTGTTTTCAAAGGAGATCTTTGAAAAAATCTGGAATAAAGTTGAAGATTATTCGCCGATGGCGTCCCTCCTGAATGAGGTTCGAATGTTAAAATCACAAGCCTTATAGGGGAGTACCCAAGGACTAGTTTTACTAATACGTTTGGTTCAAAATGGTCGAGCCTTCTTACAGGATAAGATCTTTGAATGCATTTCCATTAGGGTAATAAATTTAACTTTGTTCCCCGCTGGTGCTATGTTTTATGAAATACAAACATAAAAATCGCAATTTTTAAGGAGACCAACTAAGGACTATTGTGAAAGTGCGATTCCAATAGACTCGGTTTTTTCAGAGGAGATATTTGAATAGAGAGACGGACGACGGACGCCAAGTGGTGAACCTCATTCTGGTGATAGCCAGATGTGCTAAAAGATAGAAAGTTACGTACAAGGAAAGGACAAAATAGTCCACTTTATACAAAAGCAAAGAGGCACTGGGATCATTGTTGCTACGGTGATTTCCATGACGCTGTTTGATTCATTCACAACAAGATTAATCATAATAAATAATAATACCTTGAGTTGAATTTCAAGGCACAAAGGTCAAAATCAGTTGTGTAGAGCACATCTCTAAATATTAAATCTGATCCCAAAGAAACAGCCCAGACAGCAGATTATCAAATAAAAAAGCAAAAGGTATTATAGTCCCCGGACCGAATAGCAAATCTGCCCTGGAAAATGAGTTCGCTGTACTCATCGGTATAACAGCAATTTTTTTTATTGCAACAGATATTCATACATTTTTAGTATATGAAACAATCAGGTGAATTTCCGATTTCCCCTGCAAAGGTGTCAAAAGCGCGATTTTTAAATTTTGCGCCCATGATTAAAAAAAAATTACCCCACAGTTGAATACTCTATATAATTTAAACAGAAACACAAAGCATGACCTTATAACATGTTATACGTTTGAGGAAAATACACAAGTACCGTATTTTAGTGTCTATGACAACCGGAAGTAAGCTCGTGACGAGTTTTAAGCTCACTCAAAGCAAATAAACCAAAACCTTGTGTTGTTTTTTTTACTTTTTAATGCAATGTAAGTTAAAAAAAGCGAATATATTGCCAAATTTTACAAAACAAACATTAAACAAAATAAAACAATGCAGAAACCTGATTTAAATAAAATCAAACACAAAATACAAAAACAATAAGAGCTATGTACATGGCGCAAAAAGGCGTTTCCACTAATGCATGACCACATTGGCATGATTATATCTACTAGAATATTAAATTCAATTCAAATCAGTCTATATAGTACAAGGGAAGCTTGTCAGGGTGACAGTCCACAAGGGCGATAATAAATTACATATTAATATTTTTAAAATGAATATATATAGTCTGCATACATAATATTGCACAACCCCATAAAATATTGATAGCATAGTTATATAGTATTTACAAAATTACGGAAAACTCTGAACATATGTACAAAATGACCATAGGATCGCAACAAATCAATATTTACAAATACAACAACCCGTCACTGAGAAAGATTAACCATGCTAGTTTGGATCATTTTCATTGTCTGATTCTTTATCAGATGAAAAATTGTTACCACCGTAAATGTTGTGACAATTCTCGCCACCTTCACACAAACAGGCGTCAGTACAACGTAATTCAGCTGCTTTACAGAACACCGAAATGCACAATTTGAGGATTTGAAACCAAATTTGACCAGTTTTGTGATTTCTTTTGGCATTTAGCCAAGCGTCATAAGTATGGTAATCCATCATCACTTTTTATCCACACTAAACCATCTGGATTTGGTATTGCAGGATTTGGATGCAACGAAGATAGCCAAATCAAAGTTTGGTATTCTTCTCGTTCGAAGTGCTGCAAAAAGCGTTCTGGGTTGGGTAGAAACTCACTCTGTGACCCCTTTTTGCAAACAATTTTGTTGGAGATCCGTTGTAAATACGCAGGACATACTGTTCCAAAGTATCTGTGATCCCATCTGAGGGAAGTATAGACAGAAAATGTCGATAGATTTGATTAGAACAGTTCTCGAGGTCTGACCTTTCTTTTTTTACAAGGCAACTTGTTGAATCGCAACCAGTGATAGCATGAAAGACAGGCAGAGATTTACACAAGTTAAGTTCAAGCGTACCTGCAATGATATGGGCTTGTAATTTCGCCAACCTTTAAAGAAATGCAACCAAATCTGAACACCAATATCAAACAAAAAGTGAACAAGGAGAACGAGAACATCAGTGTCAGGAGAATGAGCAATAATGCCTTGAAATCCAGATGATGTAGCAGCTGAGGCATGAAATATCATTCGCATATCCCCTGCTTCACTATCACTGCTAGACCACAATTCTAAGTTAGGAGTACCCTTCATATCAGCCCTTAGAATAGCTACAAAAAGAACACGGATTTTGACGTTGTCCGATAAAGCTCACATGTATTCGGTTTGTAACCCTATGCGTGGAATACGACAGTGGAAATAAGCTCTTCAATTGCTGTATTTGCCACGAGTATCACGCTCTGGCTACTACTAGTCTGTGCTTTGAATATGATTCTATCCCCATAATGACTTTTTAGCTTTTCTTTTAGTCGATGTGAGGAATTACCAGGACTATCGACACCATCCTATTGAAATATTGTTTATATTTGAAGTTCAAACATCGCGCCTTAGTGGAATAATGGTTCATCAATTTTAGAATCTAATTTGTAAAATGCCCCTGGGTATAGAACTATTCTTGTGATACTCGTCCAAATATTTAGATTTGATGTTTCTCTCGGATACATATGCTTCCTGACATTTCCATTGGTACAGAGCACCGACAGCAACCAAATCAGATCCATCTTATAAGGACACAATCAGTGCATCATTCAGCACTGGCACAAACATTTTTCAAAACAACTGGTTAGTAGCTTTACATATGGGGTCTCTGTTTCTAGTCACAATGCCGGAAATGGTACTGAATAAACACATAAACTTCCAGTCAACGTTTGAAGCAAAAGATCAAGAAGAAGGACCATCAGGTATATTTGGCTTTTGTCCAAGCGAGTCCGTTGACTATATAATGCTCGTGCATTTTGATTTGACCTTTTTCAATTGCTTGGTAAAACGTTTATAGCATACACTGTGACAATGATGTTCTGCATCAGGAAAATTTTGTTTTTAAGTGCTACTTCTCATTTCCATATGGAATGAATCATTTTGATCGCTGTCGATTCTGTCATTAGAAAATTGTAGTACAGTAGAAATGATTTTGTCTCATTTGTTGGATCTGTCATTCATCGATAGCAAGTTGGGATACCAATGGACACAAAATGTGCTCCTCTACTCGCAGACATGTTTTTATATTCAAACGAGACTGAATTTCTACAGGAACTTGTAAATATCATAAAATGAAATGCACTAGATCCGTCAATCCACAGATACTTTGGTGATGTTCTTTCCATTAATAGCGCACCTTTTATTAAATTGGTCCCATCGATGTATCATGCAGAACTAGAGATAAAGGAAACAAAAGAAGCCATAAGATTTACATATATTTTGTACTTACATCTCAAATTTGGCGAAAATGGTCCCAGTACTAAAATTTCCGACAAAATGGACGATTTTAATTCAAAATTATCAATTTCTCTAACATGGACAGTACTATTCCAACTTCTCCTGCCTTCGGAGTGTTTGTTAAACTTTTTATTCATTACTCCAGATGTAGCACAAATTATACAGCATTCTCATTAGACATAGTTATCTCCGTTACGGCCTTATTAAGGCGAGAAGAAATTCCGTCTAATACTATCATTAAAAATGTTCTTTCTTTAATAGATGTCAGTCCCTTGTGATCAAGATTTATTTTTTTTTGTTTTGTTTTATGCTGGGATATGAAAAAGAAAGGAAAGGGGGGAAATGTCATAGAGAAAACATCCCATATCCAGATTAAACCAACCGAAAACAAAGCATCCAGGGGTCACCGTACGGTCTTCAACACAGTGAACCTCACACAATATACATGTAGCAAGTCCTAAATGGCCTCATGAAATAAATTAAAAAAAAAAATAAATCAATGAAAACAAACCACATCCAACATTTCTTTTTTCTATCTACGACCTTTCAATAACAATTGCAGTTGAGCTGCTACTGGACACATGGAAAAGAAGGGTTGGCGCGCCATTAAGCCGGTTTAACCGATTATGTCTCTTGAAAGGCCTGTTCCAAGCCATGAGCATTGCGGTGGACAATTTTTTTCGGTGGCTTTACACCTGATTTGACTCTTGTACTTCGGCTATTGACAACTCTGTTCGGTTATATTGTTATTAAACCCATTGATGATATAAATATCATAAAAACCAATGAAAGAAAACTCAAAAGTTTAGCTTGATAGTCAGATATAAAACAAACCGTCCACTTATTTACAAAACTACCAAGAGCAACCTTCAAGTGAATAGATAAAGACCTACTACTGATTGCCAGCTCGAATATATATTACTTGTGAACGGATTTCATATTTTTTCATCAGATAAATGTTTCCCAATGCTCAAATACATATTTAAAACGAACTTTTTTGGTACGAAGAGAAATTAAACATATATGTATCGAAGTATTACCAATCAAAAATGTGTTACAAATAATTAAGTAAAGCCACATCAAATTAGTTAATAGATTCTCATCCCCAACCGCCCCATTTTTTCTAAGCTCATTTTGTTTTAATTATCCAGAAATTTTCTTTAAATTCCAATCAATTTTAGTGAAAATCAGTAAAAAAAAGGATGAAATAAAATCCTCCCACCCGCCCCAGATTTTTTGTTACGAGTGGATTAGAATCTACAAATTAACTTGATAGGGCCTAATAACAAAATAAGTTCAAAGTGCTCAACTTACCTGAACAACATTTTGGATCAAATAGCAAAAAAATTGTAGTCAGATATAGTGATTTCATCCTGTCTTTCTTATTCGTAAATCCAAACAGCATTCAATATACCCTTGTTTGAGTTCACAAACATGTTTTATCATTAGACTAGCTGTAACAACAATTATCTCAATTTATTGGATTTTACAATTTTATCCACATTATATCACTACTTTTACAGAGTCCTTTTGTCGTACATTAATTCGTCTTCATCTGCATTATTTGCATAAACCGCTCAACACAAATTACTGGACTTTTTTAATATTAAAATTCAATAAGAATACAAACTTAATGGTAAAATTATCACGACATTTTCGGTATTTAGATACAAATGAAATGTATTTACAACAGTCCTGCATTAATATGGAGTAATTAGCAGATTAGAATAAGGCGTTTGAAATATATGAATTTTATTGCTCAATACTCATATAGGGTAGTATAATTTAACCTCCTCATAAAATAACAAAACAAAATAGACAAAACAAAAGGAAACAAACCAAATTACAAAAAAACAAACAAACAAACAAAAAAGAAAAGAAAAAAAAACCAAAAAACAATTAAAAAAACAAAAAAAAAAACCAAAACAAAACAAAAAACAAACAAACAAACAAACAAAAACAAAAAGCAAAAGTAAATAAACAACACGAATATGTGTCTAACGGACACAATGCCCCGCCTCAAAACTATTTTGAAAAATGTCATAATACTTCGTGATCAGAAACGTATGAAGTTGATTGCATAGATATGTTTTTGATTATTTCTTTTTAAGTATACCCTATGAGTATTTAATTTAATGGGCGTTTAATGGTAATAGTTTACATCCTTCACAGAAAAGCAACTATAAAATCTATTAAACCTCAAACCATCCCCCCTTTTCCGTGTTCAGTGAAGCATGAAGTTGGTGGCATGGGTAAAAATATTATTATGATTTTTGTTTACTTATATATTCTAATGTAAATTTACATAAAGTTTCATGATAACAGCATACATCTTTCACAGAAAAAACTTCAATCTAAGGGTAAACTTCAAACTATCCTCTTTTTCATGATCAGTCAAGTATGAAGTTGGTAGCAAGGATATTGTTTTATTATGAGTTTTCTTTAATTTTACCCTAATATCTATTTATATAAAGTTTCATTATACTAGCATACATCCTTCACAGAAAAAAACTTCAATCTAAGGGTAAACCTCAAACTACCCCCACCCCCTTTTCAATGATCAGTGAAGAATAAAGTTGGTAAAAAGAATAAATTTTTATTGATTTTTGTTTCATTATACCCTAATGTGTATTTATACAAAGTTTCATGATAATAGTGTGACAAAAGGAAAATCGGTAGATTCTTGGTACATGCAGTATATAAAAGATAGGAATCATTTATCGGCTAAAATAACAAATTGTTTACCAGGGTTAATCAGGTTAATGGATAGCATGAAATAATACAATTAATAACATAATGACCAACACGTAAATACATGTGTTGCCAAGAGTTTGTTGCACAAGTGATTACGGACTTATTTGGTATCCGCTTGTCGTGTGCAACAAACAAGATTATTCCGAACGGACCATTCGGGCTGGTATAAAAGGGGATGAATTTCGAGAGCCGTAGCCTATCTTGTCACACATTCCTGTTGTTGTTATCATTATCATATATTTTATAGGTGAGTTCTTACTGTTATTTATTTATTTGATTATAATAATAAGTTTTAAGAAAAAGAGAAATAATGTTTTATTCAATGTTAATTCTATTTATTGTGATAGTTTTAAATTTGTTTTCACCGTAAATCGGCAATAATAAAGAATTGGATAAATTTAGAGAACTATAATATCTAGAAAATGCTAATATTTATTTTAAAGAGATAAAGTATTATTCTCACAAAAGTGTTAATTTCTAATAAAATTATTTTATGGAAGACGTTAATTTCTAAATTTTTAATTTTGTAACGAACATATTCCTGAAAGTAGTTAATTTCTTATTATTAATATTAATAACTCAGTATAAATAAAATACACTGTTTAGAATAATGATTACAATATTTTCGACGTAAGTGATTATATAAAACATTGTTTCCAATAATTAATGAATTATTTGCAAAATTAGTAATATATTGCATGAGTAATTGTTTTGTTTTGCATGAAAATTTTTTTTAATAAATTGTTACAAACACCAGTTTAAGATCCATATATATATTTACAAAAGAAATATAATATAAATGAAATTATCATGTTGAATCTAACTTTTATTATTCGTGAGAATTGCAGATCGTCTTAGTTAAAATTATTATTTTGTTCTTAATCATGATTCTTTGGAAATACAAATCGTTTTAACTAGAAATATTGTTTTATTCAAAATTGTTATGCTTAAGATTTACAAATTGTCTTAAATATTTATATACTCTGCATTGTTACAAATATATTATTAAAAGCCTATCTTGTTACACATTCCTGTTGTTGTCATCATTATCATATATTTTATAGCTAGTTCCCCGTGACACAGAGGGTCAACAGGAATTACACTCACTATACACAACATCAGTCCAGATCAGACCTAAATCCCTCGAAACATTTTGTGTCACAATAGCATACATTCTTGACAGAAAGAAAAAAAAACAAGACATTGAAGAAAAGGAGAAACAGAAAAAAAAAAAATTAAAAAAAATACCCCCAACAAAAAAAATCCAAAATCTAAACAAATACAGCATGTATTTTCAAGCATGGAAAAATGATTATTGCAAACGAAAATTGTAATATTTGAAATTCAATTTCTAATATATTTAAAAATAGTTGTTCGATATTGTACGTGTACATATGGCAACGCATACTCCAGAAAAGTGTAAAGTTTGTTCTAAATATCTGCCACAGTAAAGCAGAATATTCAAAGTTGCTCTTGGAAAATAAAAAGTTGCAATATGATGTAGTACATATAGTGACTACCAAATATGCATAACTTGAACAAATAAGGATGTTTCAGCGGATTTTGTCCACCATATCTGCCGTATCTAGCTTTTTTTAAATATCCCAAGTAAATATACTCAGAAATGTATATTCCTATTTATTGAAACAGAAACAATGTAACGCTAAGTCAATTTTTGCAAAAAATCGTACAATTCAAATTTCTCAATGGAAAATCGTTACAAGCAGCGCCATACCATCATACCTTACAAAAGGGCTGAGTAAAGTAGAGTATAAGTATTTTTCCATATTGATATTTGGCAATGTACAGATATTTGGAAATCTGTCGTTATTAAAGAAAGTTATGTAAACTTAGACCATTTCGTTTGCATCAACTGTATGACGGTAACTGAAATGGCTTGGTTAGCTTTTTGTCTCTTCTCTTAAGAAGATTTTGTATGATCCTTGATTCATTCGAATAAAAAAATGAATCGGCCGCAAGTGGCACACAAGTAGTTCCTATAGGTATACATGCCCTCAAATTTCAGAAAACATGGCTCAGTTTATGACCAACATCAGCAAAGACCCATGTAAACAGCATTTAATTGAAAAGTTTCACAACACTTCCGATATTTGGATGATATTTCAACTTTAAATAATGACGACTTCAATACGTATTATAAGGACATCTACCCTAAAGAACTTACTTTGAATAAAGCCAATTCCAATAATCACCATTGTCCGTTCTCAAACATCAATTTTGATAAAACGATTGGTAAATTAGATACTAAAATTTATGATAAAAGGGACGATTTTTCTTTTCCCATAATTAATTATCCATTTCTGGATGGCGATGTTCCATTAGCGCCATCATATGGTTTTTACATATCTCAACTTGTTCGGTTTTCTAGAGTATGTAATAACGTTTGCGATTTTAATGAACGGAATCTTTTCATCAATGAAAAACTATTACATCGGGGTTTTCGTTATCATAAACTAGTTAAAACCTTTACTAAATTCTATCATCGATATAAAGACTTAGTTCATAAATACAATGCAATCTATAAACATCCCTTATTTTAGGGTAATGTTTTACATAAGAGTAAAAAATACTTAAACTCGCCTAACAAACTTTGGAAGGGATCACCAAAAGACAATTGTAACCAAGTTTGGTTACACTTGGCTCAGTAGGTTCAGAGGAGAAGACATTTGAATGCAATTTCCATAGAGTCCCTATGTTAAACTATGTTCCCTGCTGGCAGCCATCTTGGATGAGGTACGAACGTAAAAATCACAAACTTTAAAGGGGACCACTAAAGGACTATTGTCACCAAGTTTGGTTCAGTTTCAGAGAAGAAGATTTTTGAATACAATTCCCATAGGGTCCTATGTTAAACTATGTTTCGCGCTGGCGACCATCTTGGATGAAGTACGAATATAAAAATCACAAACTTAAAAGGGGACCATCCAAAGACTACTGTGACAAAATTTGGTCCCCATTGGCTCAGTAGTTTCAGAGGAGAAGATCTTTGAATGCATTTCCCATAGGGTCCTATGTTAATCTTCCCTGCTGGCGGCCATCTTCGATGAGATGCAAACTTGCTGGACATATGTAGAAATTGCAGTTCTGGAAAACCTCAACTCTTTTGCAATTCACATTTAACCTTTATCTCAAACAGTTTTTGAAATGAAAGTAAAAACGTTCAAAAATTGTGAAAATTCAAAGAAAAGGCGGCAATAACCTCTATGTGGGTTGTCAGATTCTCTTCAAAATTGCAGGACATGTAGATCTTACTATGCTGACCATTTTTGTTCCATAAACTTCACTTCTACCTTTAAATCGTCTAATTCATAAGGGTATTGTCATCAAGTAATTATGTATGGCCTTCTTTGATATTAACATTGATTTTTTGATAGGGTCTTTGCATTTTAACTAAACACATTCTAAATTTCTAAAATCTGCATTGCATGGACGCGGGTTATGTATTCCGGTATATGTATGAAATCATTATGCTAAACTCCTCACAGGAAGGGATCTTGTTGGAAGCTGAAGAAGCTGTATACTAAGGGTACATAACTTAATTTGTCAGTTGGTAATTGGTCTGGAGCTGGCATGTCAGTTAACTGCTAGTAGTCTTTTGTGATATCATGTTTATGTCCGTATATTTCGTTCTTTCACATTAATTTTTCACAATTGACTCAGTCCTGTTGCTAACTGAATTTTACTGTTGTTACTATTGTATTTTTATTTATCACATTGACTAGGGGAAGGTTTGGGCCCAATAAAACTAGTTCAACTCCGCCGCAGCAGGTTTGCGCCTGTCCTACGTCAGGAAATTTATTAAGCCTTTGTGTGTCTTGTCTGTTTTCTAGTTAGTTTACTTTATGTCTATAAGGAGTCTAGGATGCTGTTTATTTCGCTGAACTTGATTACTCTTTATTTAGGGACCGACTCCGACCTGCCGTTGGGTGTGGGGTTTCCTCACCGTTCATTGAAGATCTTATGGTGGCTTTGAGTAGTTATTACTCCCCTTTGGGTTGTTGTCTCTTTGACACATCCCCCGTTCCTTCTTTTTTCTATTTCAATAAAAATTCCTCTACAAATTTTTATTGCTGAAAATTAGTGTTATGTTTCATATAATGTTTCATATGCTTGCAGTTGTATTAAAGTTCAAATCTTTTGTTGTTTTTAGTCTACTCTGATGTAGTGCTTTATTTTCGCGGTACGAAATTTCGCAATTGTCAGGATATATTCGCGGGTTTTAAATTTGCGTTTTTTAAAAATGTTTTTGTTAACGTCATAATTGTCAGTTATATTCAGTTAAACAATGAAATATTTGCAAGTATTGATTTTCGAGTTTGTCGAGTAAAACGCGAATAACACGTAATTAATACCCCGCTAATTATAACAACCACACAGTAGTCCGTTCTCAGCATTCTCAGCTTCCATTATGTGTTTCATCAGCATGTGTCAATTCATACTCTTTGTGGGAAGCATGTCACGCTTCGCGCCTTGTATAAGTTCGTCTACATCTATCGTGATACCAACTTCTGCAGCCACAAGATCCTGACTTCCGATTTTGCAATTCAGCCTTTGGTCGAATTTCTCCGAAAACTTATTTTATAGACACTTTTACACTTTTGGTGACATAGTTGGTTTGACCAACTTCACTTTGATTGTTTTATGTCACATTATTTGCACCAATCAGATTAAGTTGGGGTTTTGTTCTCGTATTTGTCTTGTCTTCGATAAATGTAATCTTCTTCGGTTTTGTTTTTTCGGTTTTCTACTACCGTTGTTTTGGAAACAACACAGTGCTACAAGTGCTACAAAATTTTGTTTTTCTTACAAGAGCTTTTGGACTTACTGTAATGTATTTCGTTTTACATGTCGTGCTCAAACATGTTATCCATTAGTTCAGTTCACTTTTAAGTTTCAGTAGTCTCAGGATTTTATCCTATTTTAGTTAGTATTTTTCTTGCAAGTGTCATGGAACTTAATTCGTGAATTTTTAAATAACATGCTCTAATATAACAATACTTATGTCAATTTACTTCGAATTTTGCGGAGCTATTGAGCACGATAACTATGATCCGTTTTTTTTTCTTGAAATTTCAATTATTCCTGTAAGAGTTTCGTCTATTTTGATGCAATGGTTTGCATGTAAATCTAGTTTGACCACCGTTGGTCAGTTTGTCTCAAACGTTGTAGAAAGGTCGGATACTATCGCCTAAATATCTGTATACTATTTTATAATGAGATTTCCTTTTTTATTTTGCAAGAGCAATGCACATTTTTTCGTAATTGTACAGAACCTTTCATATATATTACTCAAACTTATTTCCTGCATCTCAATTTCAATTAATACTGTGCGGAGTGTTTCACTGAAGATATACAAAGCTTATCATTGTGCAGTTATGAAATATTTTCAATATCTTTTGTAATGTTATATTTATTAGTTTTTTGGCAACTACCTTTAGCAAAAGCGAACAACAAAAATTATAAAAACTCTCCATGAATATAATTATTGTATCGTAAACCTTCATTGATTTAATTCTCTGGAATAAAAAAGATTAGGGACTGCACTCAAAAAGGAGCGAAAGTTTAAAGAATAAAAAGATAAATTATATAACGTCGTAGGTAATGCATTTCTTTTTTGTATCAATATAAAAATACAATAATACCAAAGTTGCATAATTAACAGTAAATTTCGCTATGCCGTACACGTATTTCAAAGAGTAACCTCTCATCAGCAGCATTAGAATCAAATAATAAAGAAAGCCATGATCCAAAAGTAGTAAGGAATACATCGGCAAAACGAGGAAAGGGGGAATTCTACAATCATAAATCCAAAATCACGACAATTCACAGACAACACGAATTGAGACAGTCTTACAAAGACAAAACATATAAACATAAAATGAACAAGAACGCCACAAACATAAAGCACTAGCAGTGTGAACCCCTATAAAAACTGATGTATCATCAGGTGCTTCGGAAGGTTAAGTAGGATCTGCGCCATGTATGGCAACCGTCACACAGCCAGCTAGAATGTAGTATTGAAAAATCTGTTTGTTGACTGGTTGGTTAATGTCATTTTTTAACCCTTAGACAAACCAATTAAAATCAATGGTACGTGTTACTTCTCTAACCCTAAAACGGTACCAAGGTAAAAGTTTGAAAGCTTATGTGAGTGTATTAAGTGGTCGGACAATAACAAGGACAAATGGGTATCACAAACATAGCAAACAGAAGTACTCATTACCACAAATATCGACAAAGGAGGCAACATCCAGTACTAAGGACACCCACGGAGTGCCCTACACGGAATGAAGACTCAGTATCTTTAAGGAGTTAGAATTTTGATAAAACAAGCAAATTTCTAAACAAAAACGACAGGTAAAATTTTCATGTCAGACAAGGCTGATACTGTGTTGGTAAATACCCTCGGAGACCTCTGGTCCACCATCAGCGGCATCGACCCAATGGTTTCAAAATACAATATATGTAATACCAAAGTTGTATGATTGACAGTAAGCTTTGTTATAATGTACGCCTGTTTAAAGAGCAGCATTAGAATCAAATAGTATGGAAAGCTATAAATTAATCCTTTTTCGGGTCACTTCAAAGCAGTTCAATGCCTGCAAGAAATTAGTAATTTGTCGTAACTTTTACCTATGCCAATTTCTTAGCTTAACATCAAATAAGGATTGAAGCTAAAATTTACGGAACCCGTGTTCACCTACCGTACCAACTTTAAGTCTTTCAAAACAGTATTTACCTGATCTCACCAATGGTTTTAATTAGGACCATGCTGTTCATCTTTGTGTGTGTGTGTGTCTTTATTTTTCTTTTCTGTGCCGTAATCATGTTGTGTCTCTGTTTTCTTTGTTTTTTCCAATGTTGCCATTGTCCTTGGATTATTCATTTTGGATTGACGGTTTGGTTCTCAATTACATTATGAGCATGAAACATACTAAGGATATAAGTCCTGAAAATTTTAGCAATATAAATGAGAAATCATTTGATTGAAAAGCAAAATTACCGAAGTTGTTGTAACTTTCAGTTCTCGAGATAATCATCTCGACAATTCATGTCTCTTCGACGCCAATTACAAGTCAAAATATTTAAAAGACAAAACGTCAAAAAGTGTTCATCAGCTAAAAAAGTACAAATAATCCATAGGATCCTGAACAATTGAGACAAGGACAGAGCGTTGCAGGAGGATTCATATAAGTTTTATTATAAAATATTTTCATAAAGATCTCATTTCAATTGATTGGACTTATAAGTTCAGCAACCAAGTAACAATGTACCCAAGAGAACAGCCACTGAATAATGTTCAATATAAGTATCATGGATATCAACTTACATGGTGATACAGATATAACCCGAAAGAGCGCATTTGAAATAACAATGACAAAAAATGATGGGAAATCACAAAAACCACGTGGTACGTTAATCTTAATCAGAAATGTACCGAATTATTTTTGGAAGTCTAGCATGATTTGTTCTCGTGCTTCCTATGTGGGGTGCATATTTGTACATGTTCCGTAGCCATCAGAAAGTATAATCTTAATAATCAGAAACATGTTCATATTTCTTGTATCATAATATGAAATTGTTATTCCTTACTCTCAAGTTTATATCTCTCAAATAAGGTTTTGTAAGATGAGCATAAAGAAATGTACATCATTTTTGTACATACACGATATATTTGCTCATGGTGATTAGCTAGATGTTGTTTTCGTGGGTGCGGTGGGTTGTGATCTTCTAATTTCCGAGCCACGTATCTTTGTAAAAATAACATGACCACTTGGATAATCAAGTTGAACGTAATTTTCATCAAGTATATGACAATTTCCATTTTCTATGTTGAATTCTAAATAAGCACACGAGTCAATACAAACTCTAATACAATCTTTGAAGTCGGCAACCGTCTTTGTAACTAAATAATATGAGGTTTTATCGGTAATTTGTATGAATTTCCTTTGATCTACAGAGACTAATATTCCCAGTATCACCGAACTGGACACTATCACGAAAATATCGGGTCACTGTGAAGGAGTCACGTGCGGGTTGCTAAGCTGACGTCATGTTCTGTACTCTTTGTCGTGTTCATACGCGTAGGACGTTGAATGAAGAATGCATTTGAATTATTGCAATAAACAATAGATTAACTGTGCTTAAATAGAAATTTCAGCTTATTGCAATAAACAATAGATTAACTGTGCTTAAATAGAAATTTCAGCTTATTACAATTTCTTTTAGAGTTTTGTATATCATTTTGTAAATTACCGATAAAAGAAATATAGGAAATTTTGTTTTTGATACGGACTTTATCATGGCGTAACGCATCAAGCTTGCCCTAACGGGCTCACTTGATACTGGCCGTGATAAAGTCCGTATCAAAAACAAAATGTCCTATATTCCATATTTATAATATATTAAAACATCTTGGTATTCAGCAAAAATCACCTTTTTGGTATAGGCTGAAAAGTAGACAGTATGTAATGAGGAACACGATAATTTTAACATCAACTCAATTTTATACAAAAGATAACGTTTATTTTTGTGTTGTTGTTTTATTTTTTTTCTTTATCCTATTTGCATATTGTACAAAAAAAAAAAAGTGTACAATAAGTAAAAATCTTACACCTTTACTTTTTATATTGCAGATTAATAATATTTGAAAGATTATTCTTAAAAAATATTTGTACGTTAAGGTCATATCCAACTATGTGAGACATAATTAGGAACGATAACTCTCGTTTGTTTGATTACAGGTATCAAACCACCAATTCAACCAATCAGAGTTGGAACGAATGAGAAAATAGACCCTTTGAATCTAAAGATAGACTTTGTATTCTTGCACCTTTAAAACTATTCAAGGGAATTTGATGAATGGTGCACCCATTTAAACATTGATATATTAGGTTTGATTCAAGACCAAGGTCAATTGACCAGGTGTAATTTTAGATCACTTAAAAGAGGGGAATTCCCAATGACTATTTTTGCGCAATGTTGTGACGTGGTGGTACGTATTTATAGGTGGCTTTCCCCGACACACCGGGAATCTCTTAGAAGGCTTTAAAGGTATGATAAAAATTTGATATAATGTAGAGCAGGTATGTGCCTTTCACGACATGTATGGTCTTGGCAAGGTTAAACTTAAGATAAAATGTCCAGGGAGGTTTGAAAATTCCAAATTTTAGTTGAAAATGTTAAAGAAATGAATTGGTGGTTTCACACCTTAAGACAAAATTTGCGAAAATTTTGAAACATCTCTTAAAAAGTTGTTAATAGCCTAAACTGATGCAAAACATTTATGTATGATGAACTAGAGGTAAAGATTGAAGTTTTGGCAAGCTGGTGCCACAATTTTCGCCAAAAATAACCGTTATGTAATATTTTGGTATTTTTAGACTGAAATACCACTTTTAGGCCATTTTAATGATTTTGAGCAAAATTAGAAGGGTTAACTGTGTAAAATAGTTTGAAAACATCAAATGCAGGCTGATTTTACAAAAGAATTTGTCACTGTTTTGAATATGTGTTCATTTTTTTTTCAAATTACATGTCGATCGGTGTCTCGAACAAATGCGACAACACTGACTGAGGTGCCTCATATAAAAATCTGTCTGATTTGTATACAATAATTTTTTTTAAGCAGGAATGGTGCTTATATATGCAGTTTGATGTGAACATGAACCTCAGAAATAAAAAAAAATATCATGCTGTTGTTCTACTTAACAGTGAAAAATTGTCATTTTAGGATCCACAGTGTCAAAACAAGAGCCAAGTCAAAAATTTTCATCTGTTTTTTGGAAAACATTTTTGACTTTGCCACACTTTTCATAAATTTGCATTTGTTTTATTATGCTATTTTCTTTAAATATTATATATTTAATCCCCCTAAGGGAAATAAATACACCCAGGTGGATTTTCAGTAGTTTTAATACTATCAATGTACCTATTCATATCAGGCTTTTCGGCTAACACGCAAACCTAATATTCTTCAGATGCTCAAAATATAAACAAAACTGGTTTTTCCCTGTCTTCTTGACCTTTTTGCATCAATTTCTGCATTGAGAATGCTATTTGTATGACCAAAACCAAAGCAAAGCCCATTTCAAGTGCAAAAATATACCTCAGAAGCACCTTCTCAGAGTGTGGGGGGGGTGACATTTTGTAGCATAATTTCATAATTTTAAAGGCATCTTTGAACATTTGCAGCTTCATTTTGATAGAAAGATACTCTAAGGGCTTAGCATTAAACATGGGATGAGATTCATTACATAAAAGAAGTAATTTTGGTTTTGTGTCCATGTTTAACATCTATGAGTGATTGTGCTTAATCAAAGCACTAAAAACACTAAATCTGTGACTTTTTTAATAGTGATGTAAAGTAGGGAAAAATTCAGAAAAGGCTGTTATTTTCTGTATACAATTGGAAAATAACTAAAGTAAATGATAAAGTGCAGCAATTACACTGGTGGATGTTTTAATATCATGTTAAGGTATCAAACCACCAATTCAACCAATCAGAGTTAGACCTGTTGAATCTAAAGAAAGACTTTGTATTCTTGCACCTTTAAAACTATTCAAGGGAATTTGATGAATTGTGCACCCATTTAAACATTGATATATTAGGTTTGATTCAAGACCAATGTCAATTGACCAGGTGTAATTTTAGATCACTTAAAAGAGGGGAATTCCCAATGACTATTTTTGCGCAATGTTGTGACGTGGTGGTACGTATTTATAGGTGGCTTTCCCCGACACACCGGGAATCTCTTAGAAGGCTTTAAAGGTATGATGAAAATTTGATATAATGTAGAGCAGGTATGTGCCTTTCACGACATGTATGGTCTTGGCAAGGTTAAACTTAAGATAAAATGTCCAGGGAGGTTTGAAAATTCCAAATTTTAGTTGAAAATGTTAAAGAAATGAATTGGTGGTTTCACACCTTTCCTGTAATCGTGTAAAGGTAATCGTGTCCAAATATGATCATATATTTGTTTTTAAGATAAATCAATATATTTGGAATTTGTGTAATTTGGTTTAAATATTTTTTCTGCCACTTTATAATAAATTTAAAAAAAAAAATAAGCTTTTACGAGTTATATCATTTCATTGTACAATTTACCCTTAAACCTGATTTTCTATTTATTCTTCTTTTTAGATACTAATTAAATCAATTATATAATTATAAACTAAAAATGACAAAGTTCAAAATATTTTTTTGTGAAATCATATGATTAAAACTTGTTCCTGAAATAATTTTTGTGATCTTCCTAACTACTGTACACGGTTGTATATTGAAGTACATGGTTGTATATTGACAATAATTCGACTCCTGTCAGACAACATTTATACTGCATTGGAATAAACAATTAATTCAGTCATAACAGGTGACAAATAAACAAGGTATCCAAGGCCTTACAGGTGACAAATGACTATGAAACTATACGAGACATAGAAAAGATCGCATACTTCTCTGAAATAATGTATGCGGATATTTGCTTTTAACAGGGACAATATATTTTGTCCCGCTTTTGACCAGATACTTTTTTTGTAATAACCTTTCCTATGTTTTAAAATCATGTAAAATTTTAAGAAAAAAGAAAAACAAATCTTCAAATCGAACAAAAAGATGATCAAAATCAAAATAATTTTCTGATGGAAACTACTGCATCGAGTGAGCGGTTGCAATCTTGAATAAGAACGATTTACACCGAAATTTGACAATTTTAAACTCAAAATGGAACTAGTTTCCTCAATACCTAAACTGACAAAAAAGCGATATTTTTAAAGAACAATTATTGCAGATATTGGAACTAGGTCCAACTACTTTTAGAAATAAATTGCAAATTAAATATTTCGAGTAGAACGGGGTGGGGGTCTTGGGGTTTCACTATTTTCTATAGGCCATAATGCATATAATCAAGAAAAACGGGTCCAACATTAAAATAAAATTGGAACTAATTTCCGAATAATTTAAACTGATAAAAATCATACCATTGAAATCAGAAATGATTGAAGTTTATAAAACTAGGTCCAACTAAATTTCATAATCAAAATTTAAAACATAAATCAATATTTATTGTAACATTCCCATTCACTCAAATACTAATTACAGTCAGTACGATGACAAGTGGATTGGTCACGTGATTACTGACCATGACCGATAAAGCTGGATATGATTTGTACTTCGATATTGATTTACACATGAAAACATAGTTGTCATCTTGTTTGATATGATTTGCTTAATATTTTCCAGTGTATATAATAAATATTGAATGATGTGGTTATCAGGGTATATAAATATAGGATTTACTCTAAATAACAAGTACTGTAGCTATCATCACATGCTCCGGAAGGATAAGCACGATCTACTCCATCCGTATAGTCTTTTTTTTCTTTACTTATTTTTTTAAATTATTTTGATTTTGAGAGAGAACCAATAAAAGTCAAATCATTTGAAACAAATCTAACTTCTTTTTCTAAGACTTACTTCAATCAAAGCAACGGTGTATTTTGACATCATCCCAAATACATACTCAAAACAACAAGCGGATATGCATTTTGTATTTTATTTCATTTTTATTTTCTATCTTAATTTAGTTTATTGAAGCTGCTAAGAGTATTGAAATTATATTTTTTCTATAATTTAACTCTAAGAAGTGACGTTACAAAATACAATAAATACCCAAATTGCATAAAAATGACCTAATCTTTGTTTTGCTGACGTTTCTGTGGATGAACATCATTACAAGTTGACAGCAATAACTTACCATAGATTGTGATTAACTCACATTAGGAATTAGTTTCTCTTTAATGCCTGTACAAAGTCAAAACCATTTCGGTTAACAATTTGTCCGGTAGTTTTGCAACTATTTGGTCACTTATTTTATTTTTATATTTCAGCTTTTGACAATTCTGTTCCGAGATTTTGTTATTACCCTCAATTGCCACGTTGTTCGATCATTGTTTATTATTGCGGCAATAAATTAAATGCTTCTTGCTATATTGTCATTTTCATAGTTTTGAGTTATGTTGTTAAACAAGTTCCGAGGATTCCAAAAATTACAAGAAAATATTGGGTCGCCGATCTTGTTTCCATGGAAATCCATCACATTGACCATTTTTGCGTTCTTTTGAAGAAAAATTAAATTCTGGTTTTAAAATTAATTAAGAAAGTATTTCTAATCTACTTGATACCAGAGCAACAGGAAAGCAAAGCTAAAGTTTTAAGGATTTACAGAAAAATTGATTTAAGAAATTATGTTATATTTTACTAATTTAAAGAGTATGTATCACGTATTACGAAAAAAAATGCACGAAATGTGGAATTTCACATTCAAATTTATAATATCTTAAAGACTTCATTTTGTCGATTTTATGAAATTCTGATATTGTGTGCTTCTGATAATAAGCTATTCAAAAATGGCAATAGCAATATAGGTCACCGAGTTAGTTTAAGAGTAAATCATAAAAATATGCAACTTTTAACAAATCTCCCATCGGTTAATTACCCGCATAAAGTCCGCCAAATTGGAAGGCACAAATTACCTTTCCTAAAAAAACAATGGGAATTACTTTGTGACGTTACAGTTATCGACGTCATATCGCCGGGGAAAACTGCATTTCTATTATCTCCCCTGAAACTATTGGATATGCCCTTAAGGTGGGTTAGGTACGTAAATAGCAAGGTTTCCGGATTTCGATGGAATTTTGCATGCAAGTGCATCAAATGAAGCTAAATTCAAAGGTGAAATAAAATCGGTTTAGCTATTTTTATGTTTAAAGTATGACCGATTGAAAAATCTATCAGTTATGTTGTTTTCAGGTAGAATCCATGTAAAACGTAGAGAAAAATAATATATGAAACGTCTTTAAAGACATATCCTACTATTGTTTCTGCGCATTTTGTTTTTTAGCTTTACTGTTTTGTAATTCCTTTATGACGTCCCAAACTTCCCGCGAAATCGAGCTTTACGATTTTGTAATTCAATTACTGTCGTCGTGACTTTTTTGGTTAGTTGGACCGACGTATAAAGGTTCAATTTATGTTCTAACGGTAAAGAATAAAAGGAACATTCAAATTATACACTGTGTAGACCTCTTCATTAAATAGGTTGCCAATAGTTATTTAAAGACAATGTCAATTTCAAAGAAAACATTTTCAACTAATCTACAAACTTGTGTAAAAAATAAATAAAGTCAAACGAATTAAGAGTAAATACCCTTTTAGGTATTACACCTTTTGATTGTTTCTGCATTCACAACTCAAGCAGAAATTGAAAATAAGCAAAGGAAATAAAAAAAAATAATTTTGCAAAACAAAGAAAGACTTCTAACGGGTTTAGTATCAGGTAAATATTGCCATTGGTTTTATTTTACCCTTTTTGCTTTTATACTTTTTATGTCCCGTAAACGCACATTTTTACCAGTTTGTGCATGTATCTAGCAATAAAAGGGAAAAATAATTTCTTGGCTACATTTTATTACATATTTCTACAAAAATATAATGTAAATTGTGATTATATACTGCGAAAAAAAAAATGCTATCGGTATGAAGAAAAACCCGCCATTGTATTCCCGCCATTTTCGGTCTTTACATGTTTTTTACAATTATCTTTTTTTCCCGATTCGGTGACCCTATTATTTTATTTGCTTAATCCGTTGATGAGGTTAGACCCTATCTTCTGTGAAAATATTATCAAATTATCATATTTCAATTTTTTGCGATCAGCGATTTTGTCGTATTGTGAGTACCTGATAAAAATGACGCCGGGAACTTCAAAATTGTGCCGTTTATACCAAAACTTGCATATTTTTTATTTTGTTGTAAATCATAGTTTTTCTACACACCATGAAGCATTTCAAATAAGTTTATTTCATTCGAAACCTACAATATAGTGAAAATATATGCAATATAGTATATAATCAATACCTTCAAAACGGGTAAATGAAGATGACGTCATAGCTCTAAAACTAAGTCGGTGACCCCCAATATTTATTTTACTAGATAATGACATCTGATCAACCATATCACAAGCATGCACAAATTTTTGACGCACTCTTTAACCCAGCATTTGAGGCACTAAAAAGGGTATCTGAGACCTTAAGATCATATACCAAAACAGGAATTATACTTATCCTGCATGCAAAAAGAAATAAAATGGTGCCTCATTTGGCACAATACCATAAAAAACGACAATTTAGTAGCAATGAGCAATAGCTGTAATTTTTATGTATGGAAGATAACTGCGAAAACATTGGAGTTTCTGTTATTGTAATTTGGGCCTAACGTTTCAAAGTGAAGATTTAAGCATTCTCATTATGTTAAGCATTCTGAAAGTACATGTAATATATTACATTATTTTGGCCTTTTAATTCAACATCTAAACAAATTAGGTATAGTTTATGTCACAATTATCCTATTTTATTCAATAGAAAGCAAATACAGACATATCAAAACTGCACCTCAGGTCAGCATATTTTGTCGACAAACTTTTCCCCAGTTACAACCCTATTAAATCGGATTATTGTAAATTTTTGTTTAATTACATTATTTTCCTGTTTTAATGGAAGATATTATAGTGTTGAATAACTTATACCGAAAGTACTGTGAATTATGATTCTGCATATGCGCATTTCGACTACTTATGTCTCTTCAGTGAAATGTTCCGCTGTCACTACTCTCAAATACCAATTTGCCTCAAATATAAAACAGAGAACTATCATTTAAAAAAAATGCTATCAACAGATGGTCAACAGATGGTTGCTAAGGTCTTTCAATAAACAATTACGGGATTTTCTCACAAACAAGTATAAAAATGTTCTTTATTCTATTGATATGTAAAAAACAAGACACTATTTGTATGATATTTTAAATAAACATGGACCTTGCTGCTAATTACATTGCATGAGAGTTTACCTTAAGGTATCATGTAACCTTTTAGTGTCTGTTTTTCACATCTTGTTTGCAAAGTTTTACTGAAAAAGTGTGAAATGACAGATATATAAACCTATACCTCTTTGGAATCCTTGGAACAAATACTTTAAATTACATAGACATCTGTGTCATTCTGACAATATATGTGTGCTGTATGTTTCCGTGGAAACATTTGCAAAGTTTGAAAAAATTACCCCCAAATTTGCAAAAAATTGCAAAAACAGTACCAATACACAAGTTCCCCCTCAACGTATACGTAATGAACCAGCATAGCCAATATGTTAGCCTAAAAGCCCTTCACAAACAGTTTGGATTTAGCAATAAAAAGGGATATCATTAAGGATTACTTTTCGAGATAAAATACTAGTACACCGAACACTTACATCCATTTTCGCACCATTTGTAGAACATGCTATTTATACCGTCCATGCAGTGTGTCATGTGACCAAAACAAACTGTAATGAATAAATTCACTTTTTATTGATTTGTTTCTTACATTAACTTTCATTCTCACAAAATAAAATAAAATTGTTCACATAATCCCACCATTACAATAATGACATCTGATCAACCATATCATAAGCATGCACAAATTTTTGACGCACTCTTTAACCCAGCAATTGAGGCACTAAAAAGGGTATCTGAGGCCTTCGTAACTTTCGTTGGTCGTTGACATTGAAGATACATGCCAAACATCGGATTTATCACAATATTCTTTTCGTGTGTGTGTGTAGACTCCACGTAGAGATCAAGGTTATTTTTGAAAAACAGTCATCTTTTATTTTTACCTTTTACTGTATGGCACTTTATTACGTGATATTAAGGACATTCGATACAGTTACAGGTGAGATAATAACATTGTTATGCGAAGTGGTTACGTTTTCCCTATTTTCGTGACGTCTCTCAAAACATGGGAAAAGGATAGTATTAGTCTGAAACGTAATGTAAGTGAGAACCGAACCGTCAATCAAAAACGAATATCCAAGGACAATGGCAACTTCGGAAACAATAAAGAAACAGAGACACAACATGTGGACGGCACAGAAAAGCAAAAATGAAGAAACACACACACAAAGATGAACAACAAGGACCCAATGAAAACCATGGGTGAGATCAGGTGCACCGGTAGAGGAAGCATCTCCTGCTTCATATAAGATATCCGCCATTTTGAATATGTCAAGTCCGGCAGTTAACTCAAATCCAAGGAATGAGGCCGATGTGGAAGTGTCTGTAGTATCCTTAATTTGGAGCGCTTTTGGATAGATCAGATGAAGAAAATCACCAAACACATACCAGTTTATTCATTTCAATACGGCGAAATGCACCATCCAAAATCTTACTACACATCTGATAGATTAATGTACAATGTAAAAATTTAAAAACGCTTTATTATTGTATTCAATTATTGTATTATTGAGTAAACACTCAATTAAAAAAATCCATATAGGTGTTGAAAATCATTTTTTTTTGGTTTCAAAAGTGTTGTGTTCGTAATACTAAGATACCAAATGGAAAGGTAAGCTTATACCGATTTTCTTGAACTACAATTGATTCAAGAGTCAGCCAAGATTTTGTACATACATGTATGGGAATTCAACAGATTCAGATCATAAATAACCGAAATTCAACCTTATAATACATGCTACTAGACAAACCAATGTTAGCCAGCCCTGCATTATACTATATATTACACAGTCTGTTAGTGACCTACTATGGTATATACACGGTCAGTAAATTATATATTGGGCGAGAGCGTATATACCATATTAGGTCACTAACGTAGTGTGTAATGTTTATATCCTACCGATAGTTCTTAAACGTATAAAAACTGTGAAAAATCCAACAAAAGTACTGATGTTTACATGTTGACGTCGAGGAATGGCTGCCACTGACTGTATATTGTTCATGGTCACCCCATATGAAATTTATGTCGTCTTTGGACCAATCAGAATATAACATAATATTCGTCCAGAGCAATTTCGACAAAAATTAGTTATTTTTCAGATCTCTTAATTTTTTTTGAAATTTGAGTTTGTGCACAAAAGAAAAGATTTGGTTATTAAAAACATTAATTTTAATATAAGTGGAGTTTTGAATACCAAAATGGAATTAAACACAAGTAATATAGGGTTAAAAAGTAAATAGAATGATAAGCACAGAAAAATAATAATAAATAAATAAATAAAAACAACGATCAGTCTAACACTTTTAAAAATCATATTAAGCTATTTGCAGGAAAACAGCAGAAAGTTATTTCCTATAGCCTTTGAAATTTATTTCCGATAATCTGTGATTGTACCATATCAATTGAGCCAAGAATTTTGTTGTTTTCAAGTCTAACAAGTAACGCCTAAAACCTAATGAGGATAATGCTTTTTTTTTTTTGTTGCATCTTTTCTCATTATTGTGATAAAGAAACTGCAATTTAAGCTATGAATTTTTTTTTTTAATTTAAAAAGACTATTTGTAAGGGAAAATGTTTGGTTCATACGCTTTAATTCGTAGGGATAGGGATTTACGCTGCTAGTACTTTAGTTTTGTGGCGTTCTTGTTTATTTTTTTTTTGTTTATTTGTTTTGCCTTTGTCATGCTGTCTCAATTAATGTCGGTTTTGAATAACCGTGTTTTTCGACTTTTGATTTTAGAATTTTCTCTGTTTCTCATTTTTGCTTCGGTATTCGTTTGCTGATGTATTCGAGTATTGCTAGGTTGATTATGTGATTCTCTCCTACTAAGCAGAATATCCGTTCAGAAATGTCAATTTTGAATAATCTATTAATTATGCTTTTGTTTTGAAAGAAACGGTGTAAAAGTGTCCGAGGTGACCGCTTGTCCAACCGTCCGTCAACCACACATTTTTGCTCAAGAGCTTATCATGTCCATGTGTGAGTGTTGCCTGAAAATGGTAAATTGTTAGTTAGGCAAAGCTATCGTTCAAAAGACCTTCTCGCTGGTAGAGGATTGATAATTTTTTTACTTGTGCAGGAGTTGTAATTGATTAGTAATAGCCATGTTCAAAAATACACCACTTCTTGTGTATTTTGATATCCCATGAGCAGGAATAGATTTATATCTAGTCTGCTAATGGATAATGATGTCTTTTTTTACATAAAAATAATAAAACAATTTCAAATGTAGATTATATGTTTATATTTAGTTCAGCAGGACTTAGTAATTGTATTTTTGTCTTTTTAAGTTTCATAATTCAACGGATATCCATTTGAATGACCTTTATTCTACGTAAAAGTGATGTTATGTTTGCTATGTCCCAGTAGTAGCCCAGAATGGCTGGTTCAAAAGGAAAATGACCTTGAAATTCTTTATTTTTTTTACTACATTATAAAACACTTAATCGCTCTAGTAACGTTTTAACTTGTCCAAGGCGGTTATCATAGTCGATAAAGAATAGTTCTACTATTATTCATAATGCATTAAAATCAACGATAATACATACAGAAACTATGTCCTACTAAATAACATAATAATTTTTGCTTGGCTGGTTCCGATAAACATACCCATGTTACCAAAGTGCAATAGGAATTATGCTTTGATGTGTGCTTTGTGAAATATTAATAATTAATGGCAGCTGAGACAATGTTATAAAATTTTTAATTTCATTAATTTCAGTATCTTGTTGTTTAAAAGACAAAAGACGTTTAACAATTTATATTCATTTTCTATAATGTCATCTTGCTACTTGTTTTCCATAATTGTGTTTGCTGTTAAGATATCTTTAATTATCGGCAATATGTATATTTACTCTTTGATCTTACTCACTGACACTGTCAGTATCTTCGTACTGACCTAATACAAGAAAATATCAGACAATGACGTCACGAATATGACGTCATGACTTATGATGTTGCCGATAAAAACAATAATGATAGTTTTGAAGGTCTCGATAAAGAAAAATATCACTAGTATCACAGCTCGTTCTATCGGACTCTCCGCGATACGGTGATATTTTCTGTCTCGACCTTCAAAACTACCGTATATCTCGGAATGAAAGTTTTCATCAAGAATCTTTTTGCACATCCAGAAGATGTATAAATTTCAATTTATCTACAGTGTGATACTGTTCTGCATGTGAAATATTCAGGGTTTTGTTCTGCCTTCCCCTCTTACAAATACTCCGATTTTTTTCTAAAACATATTTTTGTACAAAGGAAAGATTTGATCTGCTCATACATTAACAAGGAACTTTATCATATAAAGTATCCAAAAAAATGTTAATAAAAATACGTGATATGTAGGAAGTGGATTGTATTACTTCTTAGTATGACGAACAATCACTTCTAATTTCCTTCCATATTGGTCAGATACAAATGTAATAAATCCAATCACCACTTGTCTCCTTAGGGATATGTAAAGGGATTGTTTTCCACTGTGTTTAAAATTTAGATTTTTCTTTTAAATTCTCAAACCTGTTTTCGAGTATTCCAATTAATTATGAGTTTTTTCGGTTTCAAAATGATTTGGGATTTTTCTCTGAGGAATCATTTCCGACGGAATAATCATATAAATGGAAATAAGCCCGTCTCGAAAATTAACTGTTCTGCAGTATTTTCCTTGTGTGAGCCTTGTTTCATTAAAATTAAAAAAAAACGGCCAATTATGGTGCACAATTAGTCACCATGGCTTTCCCTAATGACTTCTGGAATAATTATCCTACAAAGTCTACAAATGTGTTTTCACTTAGCACTGACATCTACTTTTATATACATTGTAGTTTTTATTGGAATCAGTGCGATGTTTTAAAAAATGGGCCCATTTTAATCCAGGACCAAGTGTGATTTTGTTCCCTTTACAGTACAGATAGACCGATGTTCTATATCCCGGTGTAGTGACTTTTGCTTATCAAGTGGAAGAGAATGTAGCGTTCAGAAAAATTACATGTTTTGACACTGCTGCAGTATTTAATTCGGTTGAAGATCTTACAAGTCTTTTACAGTTTTTCAGAATCAAAATCTGATTCAACTTATTTCGTAAGTATACTTTGTCATTATATATCTTAAGCAGGCTTTAAAAACATTAAGTATTGAAGTCAGGAGCATAGAAAGTGGTTTGTTGAGCATTTGACAGACCCATGAGCAAATAAAGGGATATGGAGTAAATGTACATGGGACAAAATCCCTATAAATTCATGGTAAGATTAAGCAAATGGAACCACGCTTTCATTGTTTTTCTTCATCTTGAAGTCACTATTAGGCCTTCAACATACATGTATCGCTGTTTAAAACACCATTTTATTTGAAGTGACGGTGCTAAGTCAAAAACACAATAGATTGCAATTTTTCTTGTAGTTCTCCACAAATTATATGTCTGTCTTCAGATTTCAGCTCCTGAAAATTTCGTTCGGTATATTTGTTATTACCCATATCAATAAACTTTGATCATCAGGTCTAACTTATCATAAGCTCTACTTTATCATAAGCTCTAACTTATCATAAGCTCTACCTTATCATAAGCTCTTACTTATCATAATCTCTAACTTATCATAAGCTCTAACTTATCATAAGCTCTAACTTATCATGAGCTCTAACTTATTCGAATAAGGTTTAAAAGATCATGTGTGCAGTTCATGAGTGTATTGAATTTGGTCACAGCAGAACACATTTATATGTTAGAGTACAAATTGGAATCCAGTAGGATCCAGAATCCTCCTAGTACAAATTGGAATTCTAATTTCTACTGGGACAAATTAGAATTCTGATTTGTACTGGATTTAATCCAGTTCAAATTAGAATTCCAATTTCTACTGGGACAAATTAGAATTCTGATTTCTACTGGATTTAATCCAATACAAATTGGAATTCCAATTTCTCCTAGGAGAAATTTAGATATCCTGATTTATATTAGTAGGATTCTGAATCCTACTGAATTTCTAGTATGATCCAGAATAATACTGGATATTTTGTCCAGTAGGATTCTGAGTATTACTGACATTCAAAGCTGATAAAGGTTTTTGATTTTGTTATAAGAATTATGTATTCCACAACATTTTAATTTATAAAAACTAAATATTAAAATTATAGAATGACAAATGACATAATTATAATATAATTTTTCATTTGTTGTATAATCAATTGGAGGAACTCCGTGACATTTGGTAGAGCCGGGAATTTTTTATTTACAACAAGGGCATCACATAGTACATGTATTACAGTTGCCATAGTAATCAGACAAGTAGTTTTTAGTCGCCATCTTAAGATTTTTTTTTGTGTGTAAAATACCTCCATGTGTTCTTCCATATTTAAAGTTAACTTATGAAAACTAGGGATCAATAGTTTGACCTGTGCTCAAAAGTTTTGCGTTTGAAGCAAAACATCTGTATCTTTTATTCAATTTGACAATTAATCTTATTCTTTCGAAATTAATCTTTTAATTAAATGATCAGCAAAACAATGGAAGGGACATATTACTAATATTTTTTTAATTGTCTACCATCGTTTCTTTTGATTTAAGCCAGTAGGAACCAGAATCCTACTAGTATAAATCAGGATATCTGAATTTCTCCTAGGAGAAATTGGAATTCCACTTTGTGCTGGATTAAATCCAATACAAACTGGAATTCTAATTTGTCCCAGTAGAAATTGGAATTCCAATTTGAACTGGATTAAATCCAGCACAAATCAGAATTCTAATTTGTCCCAGTAGAAATTAGAATTCCAATTTGTACTAGGAGGATTTTGGATCCTACTGGATTCCAATTTGTACTGTAACATATATATTTCAGTTACAGTTACAAAGTTTGAGATGGCCACAATTTTTTCCAAATTGAAGCATGGTTAGATATTTACTTCCAAGACAAAAACAAGAAAACGCGAAAATGCAAAAACGTGAAAACGCGAAAATGCCAAAAGAATTGAGACAGTATGACAAACAAAAAACAAATAAACAAAAATCAACAAGAACGCCACAAAACTAAAGCACTAGCAGTGTGAACCCCTATAAAAACTGAAGTATCATCAGGTGCTACGGAAGGGTAAGCATGATCTGCTCCACGCGTGGCACCCGTCACACTGCCAGTGAAAAGTCCGGTTTTGTCACGGTCGGTGTTAGCCAGTCTGGTAACAAACTCTGGATCTACCCAAAAATATCTGTTCTCATTTGTGAAACAGAAACATTGTAATGGTCTGTCAAATCGCGGTGACGACCGTAAAACTTCTGTAGTGACAATTGCAACAGTGACTGAACATACCCTTGATGTATAAGTTTTTGAGACAGTAATTTCGCTCTGTTGACAAAATCGCTGTACAAAATACAGGCACGGCAAGGAGGAAAGGGGAAAACGCCAAATCGCCATATTTAGCAATTATAAATTGTACCTAAAAACGTCACTACATTGAAAGACTAGTTCAGAAGATAGTAACTAATTATCAATAATTAGTTGTTTGGCAAAACAACTTATAATCTTCCTATAGTACGAAAGGGAGACACCCTCAACAATCACCAAAAAGTGTTGTTCCTTTTAGTTTCTTATCGGATGATACCTCTAGCTTTTATAGTGGTTCACACTGCTGTTGTTTGAATTTTGAGGCATTCTTGTTAATTTTTGTATTAATTATTTTCTGTTGTTTTTTTTTTTTTTTTTTTTTTTTTTTTTTTTGNGGGGTTAGTCTTTGTCATGTTGTCGCGATTCGTGTTGGATATGAATTGCTGAATTTTTTTCTTTTTGATTTTGGAATATGCCCTTTTTCTCGGCCATTTGATTCGATTCGCTTTTTGATGTATTTGGGACCATTATAACAGATGAAGACAGCAACCTCCCTTGTAATTTCTGGGTACTTAAATGTCATTACGAACAATGCTACTGTGTCCTTCAAGTGCATACGGAAACCACCTTCTTAGCTTCAATCTTTGTTCCTAGCTACAATTACTGATTGCCCTAAGGGATTTTGTGATGAAGCATACTCAGTAACTGGAGGAATCGGATGCGGATATTAAAAAACTACAAAGATTTGTTGGAACATCAATCTGAAACTTAAATTAATTGCTAAAACAGTTTTTAAACACTAAATTTTGCTACATTCTATACATTATGATACTCTCGCCTATGATAAATTAAAGATAGTACACCAGTGTTTAAGAGATAAAAGTCTGCATGTTCGGTGCTGGTTAAAATGATGCTTTGTACTGACGCTTCGGTTTTTTCTTAGATATATTTGTTGATTTGATTTGCCTTCCACTTAGAGGACGTATTCTATTATTCGTATAAAGACTACAAATTCATTAAAAGGGCCAATTTAGAAGGCAAGACAATAAACTAGCCAATACTTTGAATTTCAAGAACCCGTTACGTGGTTGACTTGTTTTTCTGTACTACGTATTTAAAATTAACCCAATGATCTCGAAATTACAATACAAAACAAGACAAATTTATTACAACATAGGAACATTATATGTGCTACAAGAGGTTTTCATCGAATATTATAATACATGTACAATATATAACAATGCAACGAGAACTAGAAAAATTAATGATCAATACTGTTTTAGTATCAAATCGTGGTTTCAAAGCAAATATTCAAATAAATATTTATGCATAAAACAAAAGACACAGTTTATATAATATGAACTGATGATGCAAGTCAATCCCCCCTTGTAAATGGATTTTTTTTATCGTATACATTTTTTATTCTGATTCACCTCTGTAGAACAGTGGTACAGTTGGGTGTTGACGCAAGATTCCATCCGGATGCACTCAAAAACCGTTCCTTAAGTGCACTTCGAGTTCACCTAAAAGTTATCCCGTGACAGCCAAAAGCTGACGTGTGACCGTTTTTAGGGCATATCCAATAGTTTCAGGGGAGATTATAGCAAACACAAAAGAAGGCAATCTTTTCCGGGAATATGACGTTGATAAATGTAACGTCACAAAGTAATTCCCATTGTTTCCGCGGGAAAAGTAATTTGTACCTTCAAGTTTGGCGGACTTTATGAGTGTTACCGATGCATATTTTAATGATTTACTCGGAAACGAACTCGGTGACCTATGTGGTTTTTGAGATTTTTGAGTAGCAAATTGTTAGAAGTACATGATATCAAACTTTCAGAAAATCGACAATATGAGAAGTCTGTAAAGTATTGTAAACTTGAATTTATAATGGAGACATTTCATGCTACTTTAACCGTTACAAGGGCTACATATTCATTGATTTATAGGAAAAGAAATACTTTCTCATATAAAATTATTTTTTTTCTATAAATCTTTACAACCTTGGCTTTGTTTTTCTGTCACTTTGGTATCGATTAGATTGAAAATATTTTATCTATTATTTTTCAAACTAGAACTTGATGTTTCTTTAAAAAACGCAAAAATAACCAATTTTAATCACGATTTCCATGGAAACAAGATCGGTGACCCATTATTTTCTTGTCATTTTTGGAATAATTGGTACTTGTTTCACAATATATCTAAAAATTGTAAAAATGACAATATAACAAGAAACTGTTGGATATGCCCTTAAGTGCATTCAAAAAGCAGACGCGGTCGTGGGAGTGTTCGCATTATTTAAAGCGATTGGTCGTTTTAAAACACGTGATCTTAGTTGGACCAAGTTCACTTTGAAATTTCGATCTGTAGTTATCTGGGACTAAAATAGTAGTCGAAATTAAGATTTAGATTTAAAACATTTTTACATCATTGAAATATTTATGAAATAACACGTCTGTTACCTAATGACGAAAAATAAGAAAAAAAAAACACTGAAGTACAAATGCAGCGTGAACGTTGTCCCTGTATGTAACGCAAAGGAATGTACGAATTGAAATAAAAAAAAGAATGAACTAACACAAATTTACGTTCATATTTATGTAATAAAAAGCTTTATTACGACATCTAAAACTTCTTTAAAAGGATATGTTAAAATGAAATTTCTTTTTTATAAAAATCAATTATTTTGGTCATTTGTTAAGATTTAGTATAAACCGCATAATGAAAACCTGACTTTTCAAACATATTTATGTAAAGATTTACAAAAAGCTATATCGCGACATATAAAACTTCTTCGAAAGGATATGATATAGTAAGATATTTTAAAAAATGAATTATCAAGGTTATTTGTAAAGATTTAGTATCAACGCATAATGAAAACCTGACTTTTCAAACATATTTGATCATAATTATGTAAAGAATTACAAAAAGTTATTTCGCGAGATATAAAACTTATTCGAAATGGTTTGATAAATTTAAGTAAAATATTTCAAAAAATGAATTATTTTGGTCATTTGTGAATATTTAGTATATACCGCATAATCAAAACCTGACAACTGTTATATTGCCCTTGGTAGTGTGAAATTTCCAGATTTCAATATTTCTCTGACGAGGCTTGCCGAGTCAGAGAACCATTGAAATCTTACCCGAGGGTGTCTGAGATTTCAAAATCTTGCATTTTCAACGGTGTTTGATTGTTTTTCTCACATTTATATTGAAATATACAAGTGTCTGTACAATCAGACCCTGTTTGTCATCCGCAATGTCTCAGCAACTTATTGTGACGTCGATAACGTCATAATGTATTTCCTCACGCAGAATTCTTATCTCACCCGTGGGTTGAGACTATAAGAATCTTACACGGATGGGTGTGCGAGACAAGGAAATCTCAGACACTCAAGGGCAAGGTTAAGGATGTCTCTGACGAGGTTTTGCCGAGTCAGAGACTGCCTAATCTTGCCCGCGTGTGTCTGAGATTTCTTTGTCTTGCACACCAACCCGTGTTTGATTCTTTTTCTCACCCTACTAACACGAATGACTTGTTGACATTGGACATAACGTCATTCGTGACCAGGCGTAATAACGCGAAACTGTTACATTCAAATAATTCAAATCATAACACATTACACAATAATTTTCTAGCCTTGTCCTCCCAGATTTGTTTATTGTATTTTTACGCTGTAATTTATCATATGTGTCAGAAAATCTGAAGTTCACCTTCATGTCGTTTGTTTACATTCGGGAGCTACGTCCCTTTCTTTGCAACGTCATAACATTTGAGCGCGGGATTTTTAAAAGGCAATTTTAGCTTTTAGCTTTCAGTAAAATCACACTACAGACTGAAACATTATCAGCACAAAACACATCAGTGTAGCAATAATTATGACTTTAATTATGTTCGAATAACCGACAAACTTAAATTCATATAGAACGGTGATAACCATAATTTGGCAGGAAAATGTGCATGTAGCTTGTCTCACCCACGGGTGAGACAGAAAAATCTCACCCAGGTTTTGATTACATAGAAAGCACTACAGGTAGGGTGAAAATATAAAAATCTAACACCAGGGCAAGGGTCAGACAGAAAAATCTCAGCCACCCAATGGTAAGATTTCAAGTACTCGGACGAAGCTTGCTGAGTCCGAGACGATAGAAATCTTACCCGAGGGTGTCTGAGATTTTTTTTTGTCTGATTCTCTCACTGGTGTTTGATTATTTTTCTCCGCCTCAACACCCCCAAAAATCACACAAATCACCGTCGAAACGCCATTATTGACATCAGTGAATTACTTCCCTTTTCACGACGTCATAAAGCATTAAGCATGCAGACGATTTGCCCATTTATGAAGTGTTTTAATTCAAATTTTGCCGTTATATGGTAGTCAATATACTATTTAATACTTTTAATTACATATTTTGTCGATTCATGTGGACTAAGATGTGTATATTGTTATGGTATAAACACTGGCGGGAATATACGCGTGTTGCTTGTCTTACACCCCCTGTGTAAGACAGAAAAATCTTGCACTGCGAAATCAATGGAATCCCTTGTCCGAGGTGGGAGAAAGGGATGTCTCATACGGCTAAAAATAGGTACTGGCGTGTCTCAAATGTGAGAATTCCTTTTCTCGCCTAGGGGATCGAGATATCTCGTGGTTTTAGGGGTATGAGATATTTCTATCTTACCCCTTTGCGGGGGTTGTCTCACTTCAATCGTTCATGTCTGCCATCGCTTCGAATTTTCTTGCGATTTATCCAGTATTATTTGCTGTCTGATTTAATAAATCTTATAGTTTATCTAAAGAATGACAATGTACCTTTGAACCAGCAACTTTTTATGAAGTACAAGATATGCGATTAATTATTTAAACTGAGATAGTAGAGCCAAAATCAGTTAAGGACAGAGATAGGTAAATTCATTCGTTTTAAAGAAAAGCCCTAATTAATGAGCATGACATGCATCACTTTTAATGCATATATCCTGTAAATAAAGCAGAACTTCGCAATATTACGTTTAGATTTTATCTGCACTGAAGAGACATAAGTTGTCGAAATGCGCATATCCCGAAAATAAATTCACAGTAACTTCAGTATTTAGTTATTTGTAGTAGGAAAAAATTGTGTTCTCAACAATGAAATGTCGTCTTAGTGTACTTAGCAAGAATTGTGAATTGATATTACATATTTAAACGATATCAGGCATGGTAATGGTGTAGTCAAACGGAACCTCATTATCGACATTCTCTAGGTCTGTCTTTCATATGCGTAGGTGCTTCGATCATTGCATACTAAGTTTAAAGGCGTACATAAAGTATATAACTGTTCAACATAATGGATCCTTCATTATACTGACAATTATTACTACATCAAGTAATCATACATTAAACTGCATCAATTAAGTAGGATAAATAGTTTCAGTGGCTTTCTATTCATTTTCTTTTGTCGCTAACAAACTATATCGGTGCTTACACAAGAACAAGCCAGTTAGTAAAGATTTTGGGTTGAAATTTCATTTTCATTCTACAATTTATAATGGCTTATTTTCTTGTAATAGGGTCTGTAAGTCTCGTCCAATTGTGAAACTTCCGGGCACATAAGTTGTACCAGGCAGTTGCATTTTGAACAAAAATACATGACGTTTCAAACAAAAACTTTGAACGTCATATTTTGGCGGGAATTGTTTTCAAATTAGAATTTTATCGTGATTTCTCGGTGTCACATGCCGAGACTTACAGACCCTATTGACTTGATAAGTGTCATGTGGTTGTTAACATTATTTGTTTGTCCACAACTCATCTTTTTGTCGGGTTATATAGAAATGGGTTATAAGAACACTCCCCCAGTTATTTTTGTTTTTTCTTGACGATCCTGTATCCATGACTAAAACAACATGGATGCAGCGTTGCTCTACATCTAGCAAATTAATTCCACTTAAATGAAAGAAGCTAACTGTTGAATGCCTCATGGTGCCTCCTGGTGACCTCATGATGAAGAACAACTGTTACAATTAAGCCGTTTTTCCATTTCTTGGATTTACCTTGTATTTATAGAGATGGGCATTTACTCCACATCATTTCATATTTTATTGAAAAAAAAATCTTTTTTTGTGTTTTTAAAGGTTGCGTCACTCATGCAACAAGTCTTGGATATTTGTAACGTAAGATTGACACTCGCGACCTTTGTAACCTTTAAATTTTGACTTGGCTTCTTAAGCTCTATCAATATTTTACACTGGGTTTCTGTTAAACCCTTATAAAAGGTTTAAATGATATAAGGTCGTATCTACACGTTTTTCTACAATTGGATTAAAATGTATCTTTATGTTCTATTCAACTAAAATATTTCTCACCAACTTCACTTTGACATTTTAAGGTCGTAACGGGCAGATACGATAAAACGTTTTCCCCTTCTAATAAAAAGCTGTAAAACTGCATTTACAATATTCAACTGTGATCTTTATTAAAAAAAATCAAAATATTTATTTTTCCCTCCTCTTATTGTTTTTCGTTCGGTTTGATATAATTTCAAATTTTTGTCAGTATTGATGTAAATATTGATTTTGAATTTTAATGCCTTTAATGTGCTAGTACGGGTTTTAGAATTATTGAACAATGGTTTTGTTTCCTATATTAACAATCTTGTGATGTCAGTCATCAGATGATATTAAATCACGATGATTTTGACTTATACACATCATTTTGGTTTGTGAAACTCTCTAATCATGAGACGAAAAAGAAACAGTTAAAACCCGTTACTCTAGTCTAGTCTAGCGACAATTAAGTGATTTACAGCGATTTGGCCAACGGAGTAAAATTGCTTTCTTAAAAAACCTTTAAACCAAAGAAAAATACTGTACTGTAACTAAAACAATTATGACCGTTGCCATTATCAGGTCAGGTCTTTTCTTTGCCTCTTCAATAAAGTTATTAAAAAAAGGTTTCATTTTGTAAGATGTGTGTGAGAATGAGAATGTCCATATTTTGGTGGATCAGTTCCGTTAATGCGATGACATTTACATTAATTCCAAATAAAGCAAAAATAGTCATTCTGTCAAAAATGAGGAAAATATGAGTTTAACAACATAATATATTGTTAACATATAAAGCACATACATTGCGAAAATCTTAAAACATAGGAAGGAGAATACAGAAGGAACAAATCACAAAGTTATATAAATCATAGTCCAGAGAAAAGGAAACAGCAAGAACACGGACGGAAAACCACAAACACTACAAATACAAAACTCAAAGCTAAAGCACTAACAGTGTGAGCTCTAAAAAACTGAATTACATCAGGTGCTTCGGAAGGGTAAGTATGATCTGCTCTGAATACAGCACCCGTCTTATTGTCAGTGGATCAATCCAAAGTAAGTCAGAATCAGTAATTATTATATACTGATTATCTATAATCTGATCTGTTCAAATCGTGTCACATGAAATTTTATCTTTCGCTGGGTCAACCGATTAACGTTGGGTCGCATAGGAAGGTCAACCGGTAAACAAGAAAATCCTATATAATATAGCAGTTACAACCCTAGATGGTGTGTGACTCAGCGGTTTCTCTCCACTTGAAATCAAGGTAGGTAGACACTGTTGCGCTGCGCAGTTGAAAAATAAAGAGTCGGATACGGGTAAGGTTTGATTTTTGGACCGGTACAGTCATTTGACAACCTTTATTGTGTGACGTCATTGACTGAAAGATGTGAAACGTAATATTTTTCCCATTTTGCCGCGAATTACTTCCCTTTTCCCGTAAATACTTTTTGATATTCGTAAAATATCTAAAAGCATGGTGACATATGCACTTTTTTCGTTTTTATCAAGAGATTATATCAAAAACTTTGTTTTAACAAATATATAAAATTATCACGGATAAAAGGTTCATTTTTATTAACCTAAAAATTGCCTTTCCATATTTTTCCGTGCATTCTTTGTAAATATAAGATGAAAAAAATGGCTAAAAATGCGCGAACTCAATTGTGGATAATACAAGCATGGTAACCCATACTTTTTATTACAGTTTTCGGGATGGTATGGTTGGTTCTTCAACTGAACAAAGTTTTAGCAAAATCTCATGGATATGAATATAAGTGTCTATCTACAATGTACCTTAAGGTTATCTTTGAGCAAGCTTTCAGGGGACTTACTCTCTCGGAGAGAGAAACCGCTAGGTCACACACTATCTAGGGTGATATGATATAATTTGTATAATGTCAAATTTGAGAAGACAGAAATTTAGCTGAAAATTTCATTTTCATTTTTGACACCGACATTTCATATCTATCTAATACATCGCGGTGACGGTATTAGAATTTCTGAAGGGACGAAAATAACCACAGCTGAACATATGCTTGACTCAGCAATTTTTGTGACAGTGCTTTTGCTCTTTCCACAAAGTCTTTGTACAAGTTCTACAGTAACGAATTAACTGTGAAATATACATTTGATATGCTTGGGGGAGGTATATTGCTTCTAAAAAATCGAAAGTACACAATCTGGAAGTCAAAGGCATGAATTGGTAAGAAATAATATGCTAAAAAATAAATTTGCCACAACAATGTGCTCTAATCATTGAAGACAAAAAATTATTAGTACATATAATTTAATACATCTTATGAACAAAAAAAGAAGTTGTTGTCCAAAACCGAATTTGTTAATTGAATAAACGATTTACAATCATAAGATACACTAACAACTGACTTAATAATTGGGCAAATATGTTGGACACTTACTGTACACACTCCTTTACAGTTACTTCAGTATTTTGATTTTCTATTAGAAAAAAAAAACAAGTTGCTACGCTTCATGTAGTAATAAATAACAAAAACCGAATAAACTGTGGGTTTTGTTTCTGCATATGCGCATTTCGACAACTTATGTCTCTTCATTGCGAATAAAATCAAAACTTTGGAAGTCCATAAACCAAAATACATTTGTAAAACAGATAGGAGACAAATAGCCAATATGATCTAAATAGAATAGCCAAAATTAGCTAAGAACAGACCTATGCAAGAGGGACCTACTCCTTAGTAGTTAAAAGAAATTCTTTAAAAGAAATTCGTTAAAATTAAGATATTGCATCATTTTCCAAATATATTTGGCTTTCGGGCCAGCACCGGAGAAATGGCTACTGGGTTGGTGAATACCATGGGGGATTTACAGTCCACGAGTAGTGGGCTATGCCCAGTGGTGATAAATAACAAAATACCGAAGTTACTGCGAATTTTGTTTCTGCATAAAAAAAGAAATATATTTATTGCTTGTTTGTCTCTCCATTTTGGATCCTATATATATGTTAACGGTTTAAACACTTTTAACGTTTCAAACGGCGTTTAAGCCTTACAAATCTTTTAATTAGAGAATGGCACTACTCAAAAGACACCGAGAACCAAGACCATTTTATTGTTGCGAATGTATAAACATTTGTCCTTCCAAAAGGTAGTTAGTTTATTATGGTTCTTGAAGTCTTATACAACGAATTTCTATCAATAACGTACAAGATTTGTCATAATTCGGCAAAATTGCATTCAAGTGGCAAATTCAGTGGCTGAATCTTTCATCTGAACGTAAGAAAGTGCATTAGGATTGATTTGTTCTGATAGTGTATTGTTAAAACAGCTTTCGAGAAGATTTAATACAATCGCAAAATTAGAATGCTGAATGAAATAAATTCACTGGAAAATGGCCATGCCTCTTTTATAATTTCAATTAAAACTTACTAGTCAACTCCATGTTTAAAACTACGTTCATAGCTGATTGTGACTTAACATATCATTCATACATGTATTAATATTTAATTCTAATTAGTTTTTGAATTACTTCCGTTTATGATTTTTCCAATGTTTCTGGGGTAGCCCGGATGACAAGGTTGTTAAGGTAGATAGTTTACCTGTACAATGACTGTAGCCTATCACATCCGTGTAGTGCGTTTGCGCCACGTTCTGTAAACATCAAAAAGGTGCACTTAACCTGCAAGAGTACGTGAGAAGGTATGTCACTAACCTGTCAAATGTAGGTGGTTTTCCACAAATACTCAGCCTTCCAAATTGAAACTTACCGGTAAGGATGTAGCTGAAAAAATGCTGAAAGTGGCGATAAACTCAATACAAATGTTTTTATTTGATCTACACCTATGAGAAATCTCTTTTATATATGGCCAATTTACAGATATTTCTTATTATACCCCCGCTTTTCGAGAGGTATATAGTGTTAATGGTGTCCATCTGTCCGTCTTTCTGTACTCAAAGCTGGTATCTATTAGCCCTCCTAAACCAATGATTGGAATTACATGAAAGAACTTTTGGATTATGTCATTTTAGGTAAATGCGAACGACATGGTGACCATATGGTATCCACTACTCCTCTCAAAACATCAAGTGGAATTTCATTACACTTATGTAGGATTTTAATTACATTTGATAGAAGTGCACTATGATTTTTCCCTAATTTTTGACGTTGTTTTGAATTTGTCATTTTAGTTCAATGTAAACCATATTATGACCTCCCGACACCCCCAACTTTTCCTTGATGACTGATTGGAATTTCATGCAACTTATGCAGGAGCTTAATTGTATATTATAGATGTGCACTTCATATTTTCCCCCAATAACTTTTTTTTTCATTTTTTTACCTGTTTTGGACTTTGCCATTTTGGCTCAATTCAAACTTTATGTTGACTACGTGGTATCCAGTAAACCACTGATTGGAATTTTGTGCAACTTATACAGGAGCTTAATTACATAAAGCTGACATGCATTACTCTTTTTGCTTTCCAATAATTCCTATTTTGCGGATTTTTGACATGTTTTGGACTTTGTCATTTTAGCTCAATACAAACCATCAGATTAGCACCTGGTATCCAATACTCCTCCTAAACAACTAATTAGAATTTCATGAAACGTATGTAGGAGCTTAATTACATATTGAAGATGTGTACTAGGTTTTTGTTTTCCTACAATCCCCCCCCCCCGATTTTGACATGCTTTTGAGTTTGTCATTGTAGCTGAATGAAAACCATCTGGTGAACAACTGGTATCTACTACTGTTGATAAGAACTTAATGAAACTTATGCAGTTCCTTAATTACATATCATAGCTGTGCACTATGTATTTTGTTTTCAAGTTATTCCTTTTTTCCAGATATTTTACATGCTTTGGACTTAGTCATTTTTATCTTAATGCCAAAAACTGGTTTCAGCTACTCCTCCTGAACTAGATACTGGTGTTGGAATGATATGAAACTTATGGAGGCGCTTGTTAACACATTGTAGAGGTAACTTATTTTCCAGTAATGCCTTATTTTCAAGATGTTCGAAAAAATTCAGGAAAAGATGGGGATGGGGTATCAGTGCCACTAGGCCACAGTGATTTCAGTTTTTGTTATCATTATGCTAGTTTCGATACATCGGTTAGTGTGTTTAGAGGTTATTAATTATCCAGTATAGTTAGTACTTCGATATTTGTCCAACACAGCAATTCAAAAGGAAACTTGAAATTTCTATTTTTTATAACTTCTTTTAAAGCAAAGATTCGCATCCAACCATAGAAAGAATGAAAAAAACCTTCCGATTACATGTAGTTTATCCGTATTACGACCAGCAAATCAGTCAAAAAAGTCTGTGAATCGCACTAATATGCCTGCTTTAATAAACTCATAATTAGACTGGAAATGTAGAGTGTCTGACGCTAAGATTCAGAGGATTTAATTTTGAAATGGGAGGCAAATGTTTTTTTGTAAAACTTTTTGACTTTTTTTTTCTTAACGCGTATGTTACCAGTGATAAAGTTATCTTGTCAAATAAAGCGCGTAGTTAATTTTTGTCATTACAAAATAATTTCTTGTAACAACCCCATGTTTAAAATAGTTGTGGTCTATTTGAAAATGGTTGGCGATCGGTATTTGCAGAGAAAATATGCAATTTTTACGAAAGTAGATGTCGAAATATTGGGCAGACATGATTTAATGAAATTTAGTACGGAAAACTTTATTTGTTTTTGCAACGGAAGCAGTCTGCATGTTCACAAATCTCTTTAAATTAAGGTCAGCTTTGACAGGACAACTGTCATAACTACAACAACTGACATGTATCAAGCAATGGTCAATACTCAAACAGAATAGTCGTTTTTTCATACTCTCCAATTTTACATAAAAGTCAATGCAATCAAACGGCCAGTAGTAACCTCGGTATTCATTAGAGGCTCAGAGACTGAGTCTGTATCGCTCAGTGGACAAAATGATTCTGATAATAAGTTTCATTATTCTGAACAAATGCTTTTGTCAAATAGTAAAAACAGCTATGAATTATTTCTTACAGACGACTTTAAGTCTGCCCTGTGGTCCTACATATATATATTATATGTTTTTGCCTATTGTCATAACGAAATTTACTGTTGATTATGCAACTTGGGTATTTGTTTTTTTAAATCATTGGACCAATTCCCGTGCTGGTGGGCCAGGGGTCCCTGAGGGTATTCAATAGTCAGACTTGCGTCACATGAAAAATTTACAATGTATTTAATACATGTAGATATTTCCCTTTTTTCGAAATATTTTAAATTTCTAAACCTTTTAAAAATACTTAGGCTTCTTATGTCACTCAGTGGTTGTCCTCGTTACTGTATTTGGCCTTCTATTTCGATATTTTTTAACAGAGTTTTGTTGACTATGTTTAGATATGGCTTTCCATATTAGATTGTAATGCTGCTGATGAGAGGCTACTACTTGAAACACACGTACATCATAACGAAATTAACTCTTAAGGATGTATTCTCCTGAGGGGTCAAAATTTTCCTGCATCAAGTTTTTCACGAAACCTACACTTTTTTAATGCTAGGACCCTGAAAATATCATTTTTGAAGAGAAAAACATATGTCTGTGTGCATTTTTTTGTGCTATAGTCATCTGAAAACCCCTATTTTTGACAATTTTGAGCAAATTTATCAATTTTGGCCTATTTTGGGGCCATTTTGGGATAAAATATCAATTTCTACCATCAAGTTTTCTCTCAAAGTTTCCAGATTGTTAGATCTTATGAGTATTAAGAAATACCACTAATAAAAAACATAGGTCCATGATGATATAAGAAAGTTTTGTAAGGAAATGTTACTTTTTTGGGTCAAATTCAAGACTTCGTAAAATCTGTAAAACTCGAGATTTTTCAAAATTCCAATCAACTACGCAGTCAAAACTCACTATTTTTTTGTTTAAATAGATGGACAATTATATCTTGAAGAACTAAGAAAAGAAATGATATGAATAAGATGGATACTTTTCTTGAAAAATAATTTTTATTACCTCTACCCCAAAATCGGCTAAATTCTGATGGAGATCAATGGTCAAATTTGGTAAAAAAGTAGAATTTTTCATTTCTCGAAAACTACTGGTAGTAGGTACTCAATTTTTTGACACAATCTGGGAGGGTCATTATATATTATATATCAATAAAAAAATGTCACTCATAAGGCAAGTTTTAAGATTTATTCATAAACGAGATTTGAACGAGACTGAAACCTCAGGAGAATACATCCTTAAGGAGGTTCGCTCCTCATGTTTTGGGATTTCTGTCAGATTTTCGGAATCCTCGGGTATTATCCATTTAAAAGCATTATAATTTTTTGCCCATTGACCCCCTTATTTTTTTCCATATTTTTATTTAATACATCTTTTTGAGCATTCTGTAAAAATTGTATTGAATTCTTTTTATTCTGTCACATTAATTCCTGGTTAAACAGAGCCAATGTTAATCCTATGAAAAATCAGAGGAGTTCGGTTTCCCGCGAAATTTTCAATCACTTAAATCTCAAAAACGAGACCATCGACCTATCAATCTTTTTCATTTAAATTACTTCTATCTTAATTTTCTAACAAAAAATCATGTTTATTGGAAATCCTATTTATTTTCAAATTGAGTGACGAACCCCCTTAATTATGAAACTTGGATATTTTTTTATTTTTGTCTTACTAGTATTGTTAAGCAATGGATGACGGTGTTTCTATATTTTACGAAGAATATGGAGTAAATTCACCATTTCGTTTTATGTTTATTGACAACCTTGCACAAAGGAAATAAAAAAAAATAATCGGTGTAGCAAGGTAGACATTTAACCATGCATTTTACTCAAAATAGTAATAGAATCAATCTTAACTAGGATGAATGGGTTGGTCGTAATCTTACTTTGAGGTATTAGTACAGTGCATCCTGTTTAATGCGACATCTAAGTATTCTGAAATCATGTCAAAAGAAAGATGTTTCAACATTAATATTTCAACATCCTGAATTATCGGACACATTTTGTATGTTCCAATAGTGTGTTGGCATCAGACAGGTTCCACATATTTTGTTGAAGGTTCCACGAATTGCATCAATTGTTCTAAGTTTTCATAGTTATTTTGCCTTTCATGCATTTACTCCATATCTCTCTATTTGTTTCAAGTTTATAGACAGTCTAAAGACTGTTTAGGACGTATGTGACACTGACGGGCAATAACTAAGAAATTACAAGTATCACGTTATAACCAATAAGGTCATTAGGAACTGTAAATCTGCCTGATTCCAACTTTCTAAATATTTCTAGAATAGAAAAAAGAAGGGAAACGGGGAATGTGTCAAAGAGACAACGATCCAAAGGGGAGTAATAACAACTCAAAGCCACCATAAGATCTTCAATGAACGGTGAGAAAACACCACACCCAGAAGACTCTTTTGATGAGCAGTTTCTGAGAATTAATCATCATGCATATGAAACTTGCAATATCTGAATTTTTGTAAAATTTGATGAAAACTAAGGTATATCTCCCTCATGCAAAAGCTCTGTCCTTAGCTGATTTTTGCTTTCCAGTTAGGTCGTAATTTGGTATTTTTTCTCTAACAGTGATCACACTTATTTGAGTTTATTGTCTTCCAAATCATTAATGAATGTCATATTGAGCATATTTGACACATCAACATTGACAGTATAAAATTAAATGATATTTATTGAAATACTTTCATTTATCATGTTTTTTTTTACTTATTTAACTGCCATTTAGTATATACAATATTTAAATTTTACATTTTGTTAAACAGGATGTCTATATATCTGTAATTCTGTATCTTGACGTCTGTGATCATAAATACTTAAAAGTACCGTTAGAAAAGCCCAATATTAGTTCATCCTTTCCATTTGTCTTTTATTCATTCACAAAGATCATAAATATTTAAAAGTATTGATATGAGTGTTTTACATTAGTTCTTCTATTCCATCAAGTTCATGAATATGTTTCTGCCTATTATTCATTGACAAAGGCACTGTTCACTGTTGCATTTACCCAATATTAGAATTTTAGTTTGTTTATTTCACATTTGGTATTAAAAAATACGTTCCATATTTCTTTAAAATCTGTGGTGACTTTGAAAGTTTTCAGAGAATAACTTTTTGTATTTAATATTACATTGCATGAATGATAAACAGCCATGTTAGCAATATCATAAACAGTAAGAATGAGTCTACTATAAAACGCTTATAGCTACATCTGCCATTTATGTTTAGGCAATAGATCATATGCGTGTTCAATATCTGCCGTTTATAATAAGGCAGTGAACATATGTGTGTTCCATAAATGTATTAGGGCACTGAATACGGGATTTTTGAGTCGTGTTCATTCCGGAAATAAATCTACGACTATAAGAAAAAATAATCAATACATCAATACAGTGAGATGGAATCACTAATTAATTACAAATGTAACAATGTTGAGCCAAGGGAGATTTATATTTAATCTACTTGTAGCGCTTCAGTTTAATTATTTTTCGTCAACTAAAATTAAGTTACATAATTGTCGTGTAGAACAAATTATAAGTACACTTCAATTTCATGAATAGTTTGTTTTTAGGCGGTATATATTTATATTCAATAGGTCTGGTATCCAATTATCCTTCTTACTGGTATTTGAGGAGACAGTTTCTGCCTTCAATTACACGGGAATTCCTTTCTCGAAAGTCCCGTATTATGTGTGTGTTCCATATTTGCCATTTATAATAAGGAAGTGAACTGTCAGTGTTCCATATTTGCCAGGTATACGTGTACTGTATCAATAATATATATATTGTATTCGGCACACTGATATGATTTATGCGAATGACTGATTATCAAACAGGTAATGCAAATATAGCTTAAATGTGAAAGAATATATCAACGTTCATGTGTAGAATGTCAAAAGAAATTTAAATATAAACTAGAATTGTTTCAAGATCATCTTTTTAAACAAAAAAGGAATGTATCCTTGTATATTAGGCCATAATAACTATATTTCTAGATTCTGATCCATCTTTCAAAAAAATTGAGCCAGATGGCAATTTCTTTTTATGATTTATGATGATAATTCTGTCACTTTTGAAATACTTGCATGACCATAAATAGAAAAAAATCAAATATTTTGAAGGGGCTGGGGGTGCGAATCTAGAAAAAATTTAATATAAGAGCTTTGTTCTTGTTTCTAAATCCCTATATGAATTCGTTTCTGTTTGTGTTTGATGTGTTGTATAAACAAAGTCATGTATTATTAATGTTTCGACGAATTTAATGATAAAATATTGTTATATGTAATTTAATGTTGTAAATATTCTATAATGCATTTT
>MJUU01072381.1:577-27641 GCA_002080025.1 Modiolus philippinarum
GATACCAGTATTGACGTTTGGTTTGCTGCACAAGCCTGTCAAAGCTTTTTCTACAATCTAAATACAATTTATGTAGTTCAGTTTTAGTGTGTTTATTTGTACAATGTAAATACTGGTTTTCAGCAGAACATGTTTCATTCCATTTTATAGTTAGTTCATCAGACCACCATGGTTTCTTAAAACGTCGTCTTTTATTGTTACAACTATTCATTATTTTAATTTTCTTATCTAACTTTGCATTCATCTCATAATGCACAATATTAACAAATTCACAATAAATATTTTCTACATCATTTTGACTCCCATTACTATTTTCAATATTTGCAATACATGAATTTATTGAATTTATCACATTCTCATCTTGCATCCAATTATTTGGAATATTTTTTACATTATATGAAACATGCTTATTAACACATTCATTTTCTGAACTTTTTTTCATTTTTATTATATAAACTTTTACATAATATATTTTCCATTTCCCAGCACAAAAATGAATGATCTGGAAAATATCTGGGTTCAATAGAACCTTTTGTAACATTTTGATTAACTACTTCACTTGCAAGAATAACTTCAAAATTTTTGAAATACATTAAATTTTCGTACGGAACAACACAATAGTCGACAACAGATGAACCACGTGTTGATACATATGTGAAATCATTTTTCCAGGTATTCCCTCCATTCAGAATACAACAATTAATATTTGACAAAAATTCACACAAAATGTTTTAGCCATTTAAATTGGTTTTTAAATATGTAAGGTAAATTAATAGAAGAAGAATTCATTTTCTATTCTAATTGTCAGGTCCTTACAATGTTATTGTTTGTAAACTCGTTACACTTTAGTTAAATGATTTTGCCTAACATTAGATATATTTCACATTTCAGTGCTTGCTCCTCCTATATTGGAAACATTGGACATTATCTTAATGATGTACAGTATCTCAGCATGAAGGAACCCGGGTGTCAAAGTGTAAATTTTTAATCATTATATCTATAGAAGTTAGAGCCTTTTCAGCACTTTTGTTAATAGAAATAATTTCATTGCAATATTAAAAATTTAAACATGTAAAAACAACTAATACAAAAATAATTTAAAACTCAGAATTCAGGTAGTTTTTTGTTTAATTAAATGCTAAGATTGACTTAACGGGGATACTCATTAAATGCTATGATTGACATAACGGGATACTCATTGGGTTCTAAAATTTACTTCTCACTCATCTTACACGTAGTTACCTGCCAGACACTTAAATGTTATCCCATCTACTGAGAATTACAGGATTAAAAACGGGACTAATTTAAACTGGACTAAGTGATGACATAGCTTTTAAAATATTAACAAGTGTCTGTCAGTGAAAACTCTAAAAATGTTAATGGTTTGATATAGCTCTATGTCTTCAGAATGTAGCACTGACCGAAATCAAAATAATTGTGATATTTTGTTAGCATCATTATGAAAAAGAAAGGAAATGGGGTAAATGTCAAGGAGACAACATCCAACATCCGTTAGTCTACTAACTTATAGATAATAATTTGGATTGCTTTTATTTACACTGGTCTAATTAGACAGAGCCTGAATATGAGGTAAGCAATGGTAGTAGAATAACGAAGGAACAAAGGAGTGGTATTTACAAAAATCGAAATTCAAAGACATGGGTAAAACGAAAGCACATAAAACAATGACGTTAGACAGCTACTAAACACAGAAATGAAGAAAAAACCCAGAACATTCAAAAACTAAGAGTGACACTGTAAGTGAGTAAAATTTGTTAAAGAAAGATCTGATCCATAGCTGATTGGTTAATGACATTTTCTAATCCTAAGAAATAACCAATAAGAAATCCATGGTATGTGTTCACAGTGTTACTTTATGTGTTTTGTGAGTGAGACCTGAATCGTCAGTCTTAAAAAGATTAGTCCAATCTTTTTATCACAAAATTCTGACAGACATACTCCCATAAATAAGGGTATAAATACGAAATCTGCTTCTTCTTTATTCCTTTACTTTTAAATTTAATAATTTATACAAATTAGGTCGCATCAAATTAATTAATAGATTCTCATCCCCACCCGTCCCATTTTTTCTTACCTCAATTTTTTTAAATTATTCAGACATTTTCTTTAAATTCCTATAAATTTTAGTGAAAATCCATAAGAAAAATAAAATAAAACCCTCCCACCGACCCCAGATTTTTTTTTACAGGTGGATGAGAATTTACAAATTAACTGGAAAGGGCCTTATGCATAAAAATTCTTAGTCATATCTAGTTTGTGGACCTGTTATGTATTAGACCCGTTAGTGTATGTGTCTATTGGGGTGGGGGATAGGATGGGTGATCCACAGTGACAAACAATTTTGACATTCTATTTGAACAATTACTTCCAATCCACATCAGTATAGCTAAATTCATAGAAATATAAGGTCAAAAATATATATTAAGATATTGAAAATTTGTACTTTACATTTAGTACTAAAACACCAGTTTCCAAGGAAACGAAATCGGAGAATTATTGATATTATTCCCTTTTTCAATGATAATACTTAAATAAGCAAATAATAGTTTTAGTAGTTATCGTCTGAATCAGATAAGTTGCCTTATATAGTCAGGTTGATTGCAATGTCAACCTTTCAGGATGTAAAATTGAAAAGCGAAAATTTGTAATATAACTTATACATGTTATATAATCGATTTTTTGTTCTTTGCCGCGTATACAATAAAAAATGCTGAGGAAAAAGAGAAGCAGGTTCCCTAATTCAGCCATTTTCATTTACTCATTTTCAGTTCAGACGTAACATATAAATGTTTAAAGGCAGAACATCTTTATCTAGAGAATTAAAAAAAGTATCCCGAAATAGCCAGCGAAATAGCCAATTACTTTTGGAGTGAAGAAAATTCTATTGAAGTTTTAGATAATTGCAATCAATACAAAAACTTGTTTGATCTACGACAGTTATGATCTTCTACACTTTATACAACGCTTCCACATTATTTGATTAAATCTGAATTGTCACAACTGAATAAATGGTCTTTTGAATTTTCTGATATGCAGTTTATTTGTTGTAACAAAAAGCAAGGATTCTTTTCTAATATTACTCACAACAATCATTGCTCCTGGACATGTGATGATACGATTAAAACACTTAAAATTTTGCTTGACAACGTTTTTGTTCGTTCTGGTAACATTGTTTATCAACAGATCATTGGAATTCCAATGGGTACAATTGTGCACCTCTTATTGCAGATTTGTTTCATTTATGTTACGAACGTGACTTCATGAAAAATTACAAAACGGAACCAAAACCTGTGGTCAAATTCCTTCTATTTTCAATGATAACAGCAGGTATATTGACGATATCCTTACTATTGACACTCCCCAGTTTTTAGATTATGTCGACATCAATTACCCACAACAACTGAAACTTAACGAAGCCAACAATGATTCCAAATATTGCCCTTTTCTAGATCTAACTATCATCGTTGACACTGGTTAAATAAAAACTGAAGTTTACGATATGAAGGATAATTTTGATTTCTGTAAATTTTTCTTGACGGCGACGTTCCTCTGGCCCCATCCTACGGTGGTTATATTTCACAACTGGTAAGATTCGCGGGCGTGTCTTCTACTCTTCATGACTTAAAAGAATGTAACCTTACTATCACTTCCAAACTTGTGGAGCAAGGTTACAGATATCATAAATTGTTAAATATATTTATAAGTTTCACAGAAGATATGAACAGTTGATATCAAAATATAATGTCGCCCACAAAAAGCTTATTACTAAGGTCATTTCTCATCCTGGATTTTATGGAAATGTTGTTAAAAAGCTAGAAACTGATTACAAATCAAGAAAAACTGGGACGTAACTCACATTCGTTACGCAATAGGGTATATCGACAGGATATTCATCACGTGTCTGTTAAATTGGCTTTGGGATCCAATGACCTGAGGGTTTTACACGCATACTGATTTTTAAAAACGCAAACTACTTGTCAAAAATAATATGGGAACTACTATGATTATTTAAAGACTTAATTTTAATTGAGGCTATATCTATCACATTTAAACTATTCAATTAGCCGACCCAATTTAAAATCTGTTGTAAAAAATGATTGAGATAATAACAATTGCTAATAGTTAATTTAATTCAATCAATAGAAGTAAGTTACATATTTTTTATACAAAAGATCTATTTTTTGCTGAATAATTCGGAGAGAGAGGGAGGGTGTAATCGAAAATTCTTTAAAATGTTTAACTTTAAGGTTACTCGCTTGTTATTTTATTGATATGTCCTTCTTTCAAATTTTCGCACCCTTTTGGTTTGGTCCTTAAAAACAATGTTTTGTCGACATACCCCTTTTAATTTAAATTTATTTATTTTAAGATCTTTCGAACAACAATTCTTAGATATCCTACTTTGTCATATGAATTCATTGATTAGCATTGCTTATAATAACGAAAGCTTTATTTTGCTTCAAATATTTCCATTTCAATTTTTTAACAGATTTTCACATTTATCTGAAATCATATTTATAATATAATGAACAAGTGAACAGACTTAGACTAATAGGTTCTTATACAAGACCAAATTAAAGATAAGGGGTATCTTCCGCAAGTGTGAAAAATATCGGGTTTTCCCGAGTGAAACGAGGGTAGAATTTCTCACACGAGTAGACGATATCCAGATCTTTAAATTTGGTCGAATACAAGAACCTATTTCTTCCGTAAAATAAATCAACCAGCCCGAAAGAAAGTTAATTTTGCCATTTCTTGTGGCATTCTAAATTGTGACGCCAAATCATCCACGGAGGTAATTGTGGCACAAATTGCGTTATTGAACAAATCGAAACGTTGAATTGGACGTTTATCCGAGTAAGACAAATTTACGCGACTCTGTATTCTATTGGGTGTCTTACACGGAAAACATTCATTACGGAAGTAAATAAAATCGTAGTGAGGCCAACCTTAGTACAAGACATATTGATATCAACAATTTCTCATCAGAAAAATGACTAAGAAAAAAAAAATCAACATTTATCAATAGCGAACAAAAGTGGCATAGACATTCAGTTTCACAGTAGCTACAATGTACGTTCACTTATTTTGCTCACTTATATGTACCTCCTTTCTCCTATTTCATCCCAAAAATTAAAATAAATCAATTTGTTTAATAAGAGAAGCACATCTAGATAATATCACAAAGACTCTCCTAAGATTTCATGCAATTATATTCAGTGGTTCGGGAGGATTACCGGACAAGAGATGACCACCCAGTTGTGATGGTTAAATCCATGTTTTGTCAAGAGAAACCTAAATAAAATATCAATCAAGTCAAATTCTTAAATATAAGATTCACATCTACATCAAGTCATAAAGATCATGTATAGGTTTACTGAAATAAATCCGTTCGCTCAAGAAGTGTAGCGGATAAAAAAATTGGTTACTGACGTTGTTACGGACGGACAGACAGACGACAAGACAAAGGAATGAACAGACGGACGAAGCCTATCAGAATATGCCTCCATTTTTCAAGCGGGGCTATAAAAATGCTTCGAACAAAAGCTGTGAAACGATTTTAAAAATGCAAACAATCGACGTATCCTACCTGGAAGTCATAACTGAAGATAGTATGACGATTTCAAAATGATCTAGACCTGTAATCAAATACATCTATAACAAAATCCTCCAAGAATCTTATGCAGATTTATTACTTTTTAAAATATATTTCAGAATATCTCAGACAAACACCCGAGAAAACAAGTTTGTTAGTAATTTGTTTTTTTATTTTTTCAAGGTAGCTACAGCTGTACATGAAATGTATCATGCTATTGGTGGAATGCACGAACAGTCTCGATCCGACAGAGACAACTATATAGATGTACTTTTAGAGAATGTTAAAGATGGGAGCAGTAATTTCAATATGGATAACAAATTGCCGACTATGGACAACAACCCTTATGATGCTGAATCTGCCATGCAATATAGTTTATTCGTAAGTATCGTTGTTAATTTGTTGGAAAATGTGCTTATAGTACCGTAAAAGTGGGATATTTATTTCTTCATTATAGTTCCTATACGTTGTTTTTTGCTATTTCTGAGTTATTTGTATACTATGGTATCAAATGCCAATGCAACATTTAAGTAAGAGGCAACTTGTTTGGTTTATATGAAAGGGCGGTTGCATATCTGCTTGGAAATCTAGTTATTAAGTCTACCAAACGAGCTTAGGAGACATGTTAAATCACCCAAACGAAGTCTTGGGAGACTTATTGTTTTTACTCAATTCTTATTAAGTCTCTCAAAATTAAGTCTCCCAAACGGTTTTGAGACGATTTGTTTTTGCTCCATTTTGCTTATTCCTACACCCTAAAATTTTTGTCCGCCAAATATCTCGGAGACCAATTGCTGCAATTTAATGAAACTTTACATGAGAAGATGTGCCATCTGGCGTCTGACCTTCCAAATTGGTACCCGTTGCCATGGAAACGGAAAAAAGGCCGGAAAATTTAGTGTGCTCAGAATTGGATGAAATTTTACAGGAAGGATGCCTTACTTGTGTAGAAATGATTTTTTGTGTCAAAATTAACAAAACGATAACTGTTGCTATGGAAACGGGAAGTTCGTTTGGAAGACTATTGTGTTAGCTCTGCAAACACAGTACGAACTTGTTTTTCTTGTTCTTGTCTCCGCCAAAAATTTGTCCGACCATTTTTCGAAAACCAATTGTCAGGTCTTCACCAAAATTTAGAGACAGTTTGACCCCTATTCCGAAAGTTACAAATATGTCTTGGAATTTTCAAAATGGCACCGGTTGGCATCGAAATGGCAAAAAGGGGAAAAAATAAAAGTGATTCAAATCGGATGAAACTGTATAGGAAGTTGCTTATAACCCAAGAACAAAGGTAATTGCTCTCCGGTCTCAAATGCCATGGTAACGACAAAAAGGCGGGAATATGAAAATGCTCAGAATTGGATGAAACTTAACAGAAAGGTTACTTAAGATGTGGAAATTGGTTTGTTGTGTCCAAGACATCAAAATGTCAACCGATGCTATGGAAACAAGAAAAAGGCGGGAAAATTCAAAGTGCCCAGAATTGAATAAAACTCAACAGACATATTGCATAGTTTGTGTGGAAGTGATTTGTAGCCATGATTTTTTTTATTTTTGAGGTCATTTGGGAAACTTTTGTATCAGCATCATGATACAGTTATAAGTTTTTGTTTTTGTTGCGTTTCTTTTTACTCCGATTTCTTTCTTTCTTCTCGTCCACATGAACTTGTCCGAACCAGATCTCAGAGATGTTTACACTTAGAACATTCAAACTTTTTAGGAAGTTGGCCCCATGTATATACTTGTGCAAGAAGCAAAAAATGCTCAAGAGGGGATCCATTAAGGGTACATTTGGGGGCTCAAAAAAGGGTGGGGTCGCCAATGTTAACTCTATGGGAAAATGAAATTTTGAATGTTTTTCGCCATATCTCTCACTGTATCTCAAAAACTTTTAATATAAGCTTCATGAAACTTCATAGGAAAGGTGTGTGGCATGCCAGAAAGAATTCCAGAGCATTGGAAATTTCTAAATTACAACTGTTGCCATGGAGACAAACCAAAAAAAATGAAATTTAGAGAAAAAAGTTTATGTTGATTTTACTTTAAGCGCAAGATTAATTGGTTAACGCTCAGACACAAAGTGTAACATGAGAATAATACAATAATAACAAATTATATGACGAAATGAACAGGACTGACATTATTACACAGATAAAGTAGACAAAGAAAAAATAATATAAACACAGTAAAACATACACACACACACACATCGAGGAAAACAAACTTAAGTGGACGCTGTCCGGCGCCCGCGCAGCGTGCTGATTCACATATTGCAGCACATATGACACTAGATTCAAGCCATATGCGTATCCTCACACAACACGGAGACGGACAGCGCACACGAAACCATATTGAGTCATAAGTAATTGTGCAGAAATATGTAATACATATCCTAAGGGTATTCACCACCCCAATAATCAGACTTGTCTGACCTGAAAATTTTACCTTGCGCGTTAAAGATATTTACTGTTTTTATCAAATGCCGAGGCTTCATTCCGTGTATGTCACTCGGTAGATGTCCTTGGTACTGGATTTGGCTGCCTATTTCGATATTTTTGGGAATGAGTACTTCCTTTTGGATGACGTTTGGATTAATGCTTTCCATACTATTTATTGTAATGCTGCTGATGAGAGGTTACTCCTTGAAACACGTGTACAGCATAACCAAATTTACTGTTTTTTATGCAACTTCGGTATTTTTTGTTTTTTGAACCATTGGGCAGATGCCACTGCTGGTGGACCAGAGGTCCCCGAGGGTAATTACCAGGCCAATAGTCAGACTTGTGTGACATGAAAATTTTACCTTGCGTGTTAAAGAAATTTACTATTTTTATCAAAATTCTAACCACTTAAAAATACCGAGGCTTCATTCCATGTATGACACTCGGTAGATGTCCTTGGTACTGGATTTGGCTTCTTATTTCGATATCTATGGAAATGAGTACTTCTTTTCGGACTACGTTTGGATTATGGCCTTCCATATTTTTTTATTTTACTGTTGCTGATGAGAGGTTACTCCTTGAAACACGTGTGCAGCACAACGGAATTTACTGAACTGTTTTTTATGCAACTTTGATATTTTTTTTGTATTTTGAACCATTGGGCCGATGCCACTGCTGGTGAACCAGCAGTAATGGACCAGAGGTCCCCCGAGGGTATTCACCATTCATATAGTCAGACTTGTCTGACATGAAAATTTTACCTTGCGTGTTAAAAAAATTACTTTTTTCATCAAAATTCTAACCACTTAAAATACTGAGGCTTCATTCCGTGTATGGCACTTGGTACTTGATTTGGCTTCCTATTTAGAAAGGAGTACTTCGTTTTGGAAGTTTAAGCATGATCTTCTCCGCACATGGCATCGATCACACAGCCAGCCAGAATACGATATTGAAAGATATATTCGGTGGCCGATTGGTAAATGCCATTTCTAATCCTTGGAAAAAACCTATTAAAATTTATGGTACGTGATACTTCTCTAACCGTCAAAAAGTACCAACGTAAATTTTTTAGAGCTTCTAAATGAATCTACTCAGTATTCAGACAATAACTAGCACAAATAGGTGGTACCACAAACATCATCAACGAATTCAAAACTATAAGATGACAGTGTTATATAAACATTATCCGTACCATTTCGTAATGCCTTGAAAGATAATTGGGGAAACTTTTCGAATTTATTGGACTGTTTCCCGTTTTCTTAATCATTATCAAATGAGCGTAATAACAAAAATTGCAAAATTAACGAACATACAAGAGCCGACATCCAAAGGGCAACAAGACAAAACAGGTGCAAAATCTATGAAAAAATTGTCAACCGCAATGGTCCTCAAAAGAATAATAGGATCTTGCATAAGATCAGATTAAAGATCAGGATATCTTTCACAAGTGTAAGAAATTTCGTCTTTTCTCGAGTGGAGCGTAGCGAAACGAGAGGAAAAGACGTAGAATTTCTTACACGAGTGGAAAATATCTCGACCTTTAATTTTGATCTTATGCAAGTAGCTATTTTTTCAGTAGAACGCGAAAAGAAACGTCTGGAAACCTTTACTGTGTGGACAACGTTGTCGCAATTTGAGTTTACTTTACATTATTACGTCAGGTGTTTTATTACGTTTAGTCATTGTTACAATTGTTGTATCACTAAAATGAACACAAATGGTTGGTCATTTACCGGTGTGAGATGAGGTCGCGTGCATCTATCTTACACGGGGCATCTTACACTGTAGACCACCATTTATGGAAAAAATAAACCTTCCCTTCCAATGCGGCATACTATTAGCATAATTATTTTGTTGTTACAAACAGTTGAAGCAAATAACACCCTTAATCTTACATTAACTGTTGATTTTGAAGAGTTATTTTGTTACTGCCATATGTTTGTTAAGAAATGTAGCGATATAATCGTTTATATAGTTTTTATAATATTTGAACAAATAATCGACTAAAACCAATTGCTTCTCAAATACGAATGGGCCGCGTGAATACAAAGTTACCTCAAACACATGCGACCTTGTGTAGTCTTGTAGACCAAATATCGGATTTCCCGGCAAAAATAGATTTTCCCGCAGTGATGTCTCGATGTATGTTGGCATGACATGACGCACTTAACACAAATTTCATTACCTCAATACGGCACTTAACAAGGTTACTATCGTGGATGGTGGATGGGGTTAAGACTCCCGACTAAGGCTCACGTAAACATATGTTTACTTCCAAATAAACTTTGTCACGCCATATCAGTTTATTTATGACCGTTTTTATCAAAATGCAATGCCGACATAAAAATCGGCAACTGATCATACAGTCTGCATTTACAATTTGATGGCATTTTATTTTTTCAACATTTAAAGAGAGGCTCTAAGAATTCAGGACCTAGCAAACATAATCTTTCTTAACTTAAAAATTCCCTCCAAAAATCAATAAAAAACCATTAATAAAGTATTCTGGAAAATTATCTTTAAAAAATCATTTAATTTCATTTCGATTTCGTTTTGATTCTGTTTCGTTTTGTTTCGATCTCTTTTGTTTCGTTTTGTTACATTTCATTTCGTTTTGTTTTGATCCGTTTTGATTTCATTTCGCGGTTTATATGTTCCCCAAATAAGGTGGATATTTCAAATAAAGAGGAAAGGACAACAGGGAAAAACCCGCAATGACCGAAAATTTCGACCACTTGCCGCAATCTTTTAAAAGAGGAGTGCTACAAGAAACACATGAAAATATTCACGGTTCATTCGTTTTTTGCAAACTTCTTTATTCCCCTTGCAGGCATTTAACACAAATGGGCAAAGAACAATAGAATTTAAAGATCAACGGATTGAGTTTTTAGCTGATTCTGCTGATGGCTTGGAATTTTACGACATCCAGGATATAACTGATGCCTACAAATGTGCAGGTATTTCCACATTTGTGTATAAAAATGTGCATGTGCATCATTAAAGAAATAAAGAATTCAGGCAAGAGGAAACGTCTTGTAACATTAATTGTCCCTTTTTCATTTTAATTGCCTTCGAAGCTATTTGTCATAGATTCAAACTTATGTCACAAAGTTCCTTTTAGCCCCCCTCTAAAACAATGTCTATTAAGGCCGAAAATCAGTTCAACATGAGACCACATGAAAACACATTGCATTTTTTTAACAGTACATGAACTAAGAGCAGTGGAACTAAATATGGTCCGCAAAGGTTAAAAATTAGACTCATCTTTATCACAATATTTTTGCGGGTCCTAACAAAGACAATGACAAAATCGGTATCGCAAACAACCACAGACATCACATAAGTACGACACAGAAAAGACAAATTGAGACACGTGTTTTCTCATTTTGAATAATATATTTGTTTTAGTAAGAATTACTGCCTGTTGCTTTTATCTAAAAGGTATAATTAAGATAAAAAAATATGAAATACTATTATAAACATTTTAAAAAGCCCAAAAGAGGTGACAAATAGAATTCAACATGTAATTAAGACTAATAATAAGTCATTTCTGCTTTTTTTTGAGTTAATACAACAAATGCTATACAAAATTAGTTTTGTGAAAAGTTAAATAAAAAAAAAACCTCCATAAGAAAAAATAAAAATTTTAATATATTTCAGATCATTGCAACAATCCTCCTCAATGTGAGAATGGCGGATTCGTAAATTTCCAGTGTAAATGTGTCTGCCCTGAAGGCTTGTCTGGAGATCTTTGTACAGATACAGTATCAAATAGTGGTAAGTGAGATGTATCTGAATGTTTCGTAAATTAAAGGTAATATAGTAAGTGAAAAAACTGCGAAGCTTCAATGATTGGAACAACAAGGATATTTAAAAGAGTTAGTATGCTGCTTGAAATAGCCTTATGATTAATGTTGGTATTTTTATAGTACTTTACAAAAGAAGTAAATGAACATGAGACAATAACACATATGTTAACTCCAACTCCATCAATTTTAATGAGCTGTTTGGCCATTTCGGAAACTAATTCTTCATCAGCGTCACTAGAACCCAAACATAGGATATCTATACTTCCAAATAATGTTTACAGCTCATTACAATTATTGCACTTGGAGTTAAACATATGTGTTATGGTTAATTATTTCAAGCTAGATATGTCGTAAGAATCGAAGGGGAATAACTTCATAATCAAAGACACCGCCCCACAAAAACCAGGCCAGTTGATACTGGCTTACGGAAAGAGGGAATAATGCACAAGCGAAATGCACTTGTAAAGCAAGAGACAAAGGAAAATAACGATAGGAACTTGGGATAAGCAGAATTGGTATCCGCACTAGCAAGCCCTAGCGGTAGATTTACACCATTCAAATTAGGTATCTCTAGAAATATTAATGTCCGTTTAACTTCTAGTTCTCTATTAAAATAAACGAGATCTTTGCAGAGTGTTATTTTTCAGAGGGTATATAGTTTTTGGCTGGTCCGTCAGTCCGTCCGTCCATCCGTCTGTCATCAAGTGGGTACACCATATGTCCGGATAACTCCTCCTACAAATTTTAAGCGAGGAAATTTTTATTTTGCAGGTTGATTGTGCACATATCAAAGATGTGCATTGTAATTTGATTTTGATTTTGGATAATTTTTCAGAAAACTACACATTGTTGAACTTTGTCATTTTTATGCATTATATTGCATTTAGGTACATCATTTGTCCGGATAACTCCTCCTACAGTTTATAAGATAGGATGTTTTTGTCTTGCAGGTTGATTGTGCACATATTAAAGATTTGCATGCTACTTGAATTTTGATTTTTTGCAATTTTTCAGAAAACTACAAATTTTTTTGTTGAACATTATCATTTTATGCATTATATTGCATTTAGGGTACATCATTTCTCCGGATTACTCCTCCTACAGTTTTTAAGTTCGGAAGTTTTTATTTTAGATTGATTGTGCATACATTGAAGATGCGCATGCCACTTGGATTTTGCTTTTTGCTGATTTTTTTACAAAAATATGCATTGTTGAACTTAGTCATTTTTAGGCGAGATAATGCTTAAAGGGTACAACATTTGCCTGGATAAATCCTACTAAAGTTTTTAAGATATCTTATCGGATGATTGTGCATCTGTAGTTTTAACAGAACTTGATGTCATTTGACTGAAAGTGATGTGCAAACTACTTGGATTTCGAGTTTTGATAACGCAGGATTATCCGATATGTGTAAGCGCACTTTCTTTCGGGCGTGCAGAATTTCCGGGTATATAAACAACCTTTTGTATTTCTACCTTGGTGTTTATTCCATCATGGTCAGTACTCCATTGTGATTGGTCAATTAGATGTTGTGGATATTCTACCCTAGTGTATCTTATCTCAAGGGAAAGAATGCACTGCCGGAATAAATCCCCTGTTAGTTACAGGGGCGTTGGGTATGTGAGCTTGTTCACCAAGGTTCTTTAATTTTCACATCTTAATGTTTTGATAAGGAAATTTCATACAAGCTCTACTGATTTCCCATAGCTCAATGTTGTCTATATTCATTGCTTGTTTTTGTAGATCTGTGTGGAGGAATAATCAACCTCGGACAAGGAGAGACAAAATACATACAGTCACCAGATAATCTAAATGGGCTTGAATGTACATGGCTAGTAAAGGTATATTTGTCATAGATTATTTTTACATTCTAACTTTTTATTTTTTATGTGACCCCAAATTCCCATATGAAGCAAGAAGGCGTAGCCTTATTGCATGTTCAGTTGAAGGCTCATAATAAGTTCGGAATGAAAAGTGACACGTGATCATTTATTACATTTGAAGAGGTTTTCAGAGGGAGCATGATGACTGGTTTGCACACCCGGTGCTTACTTGCAACCTTTTCTCCCTCAGTAGCACAAACATGAAAAATCATACGTGTCATAACTGCACTACTCTATTAAACATTTGATAACTATCTTCATACACAATCAGAATACAATGTAAGTGTATTTAGTATATTTATTACATTCAAACTATACTTCCAAGGTTCATTATATTAAAAATAAAAGGTCATAGAATTTCAGAACAGTTGAAGAGTATATTTGTTACTAAAAAAGTATAAATGAAGGAGATGCTTGCTCTACCGGTACACCTGATTTCACCCATGATTTTTATTTGATCCGTGTTTTTCATTTGTATATGTGTCTTCATTTTTCTTTCTGTCCCGTACTCAAGTGGTGTCCTTGTTTCTTCGTGTTTCCGATGTTGCCATTGTCCATGGATTGTTCGTTCTTTTGACTGAAGGTTCCGTTCTCACTTACTTTACTTCATCATTTAACTCGGAACATTGGACGTTATTTCCATAACCATAAAGTTCAAGACGGCCCCTTTCACCGGTTTAAGCTATCAAGTTAACAAATGTACGCAACTAGGGATCTTACACATCGTTGACCTTATTTAAGCGTTATTTTTAGGCCATATGGATATTTTGTTTCTTCCTCTGTTTTTTGTTTTCTTTTGCTGTTTAGGATTTTGTCATCTTTAGTCCCCTTCCGGCTTCACCGAAGGGGACTTCAGGTTTTCACTCCGTCAGTCCGTCAGTCTGTCAGTCTGTCACCCTCATTTTTCCGGACTTTTTTCAGATACTGTAAGAGATATTTAGTTAATATTTGGTATGTATTTCTACTACCATGAGCTACAGATCAAGTTCGAGTTTGGTTCCGGTCCATTGATTTTTGACAAAGTTATGGACCTTGGACATAGAAAATTTTGGTAAAAGATAGGTTTTCTGGACTTTTTTCTAAACCGTTCCAGATATTAAGCTAATATTTGGTATGTAAATTTGCCACTATGAGTTACAGATCAAGTTGGAGTTTGGTTCAGGTCAATTGATTTTTGACAGAGTTATGGGCCTTGGACATAAAAAATTTTGGTAAAAGATAGGTTTCCCGGTCTTTTTTTCTAAACCGTTCCAGATATTAAGCTAATATTTGCTATGTGAGTCTACCACTATGAGTTACAGATCAAGTTTGCAAGTTTGTGTTTGGTCCCGGTCCATTGATTTTTGATAGAGTTATGGATCTTGAACTTACAAAAGTTTGGTAAAAGCTAGGTTTTCCGAACTTTTTTTTTCAAAACTGTTCAAGATATTAAGGTAATATTTGCTATGTGAGTCTACCACTATGAGTTACAGATCAAGTTCGAGTTTGGTTCCAGTTCATTGAAAATTTTGATGGAGTTATGGGCCTTGGACTCAGAAACTTTTGGTAAAATCGAGGTTTTCCGAACTTTTTTTTTCGAAACTGTTTAAGATGTTAAGCTAATATTTACTATATGAGTCTGCCGCTATGAGTTACAGATCAAGTTTGAGTGTTGTTCCAGTCCATTAATTTTTGATGGAGTTATTGGTCTTGGGCTTGGAAAACTTTTCCTTTACTATTTTTGCTTGATGCACAAAGAATTATTCCACTGGTAGGGGACTTATGTATTGCCTCGCAATACGACCCACGCTTGTTTTTTTATTCTGTTTTTGATTGAATAAGTGAACATGGTATCCGTCCGTCCGTCCGTCCGTTCGTCATGGGGTACTCACTCATGAAACCTTCACAGAATGTTCACTCACTATTGCCATTTTAAAATCTTCATTTGAATTGTTGATTGTTGTGTCTATTTTTCTCTTGACACACATGAGGATAGGGTATATTTATAATACGCGCTTTTTAGAAGGTAAAAGTGTGATGGGTGTCCGTCCGTCCGTCCTTCTGTCCGTCCGTCTTTCTGTACCCAATAGCTGGTACCCACAACTACCCCTAAAATGCTGATTTGAATTTCATAAAACTTATGTAGGAGCTTGATTTCATATTGTGGATGTGCACGACTAGTATGCTTTTTGTTTTCAAATAATGCCTTTTTTAGATTTTTGACATGTTTTGACTTTGTCATTTTAGCTCAATACAAACCATATGGTGACCACCTGGTATCCACTACTCCTCTTAAACCACTGATCGGAATTTCATGAAACTTATACAGGGGCTAAATTACATATTGTAGTTGTGCACTACACTTTTTGTTTTCCAATAGTTCACTTTTTTTAGATTTTTGATATGTTTTGTACTTTGTCTTTTTAGCTCAATGCAAACCATATGGTGACCACATGGTTTTCACAACTCCTCTTATGCCACTGATCAGAATTATTTTTCAAACTTATTGAGGAGCTTAATAACATATTGTAAATGATGTGCGCTTAGCTTTCTGTTTTCCCATTATTCTATTTTTCAAAATTTTTGACATGTTTTGAACTTTGTCATGTTTGCTCAATGCAAACCATATTGTGATCACCTGGTATTTACTTGTACTCCTCCTTGACCACTGATCAGAATATCATGAAACGTTTGCAAGGCTTTTATTTTATATTGCAGATGTGCACTAAGCATTTTTTTTCCAATAATTCCCTTTTTGAAATGCTTTGGACTTTGTTGTCACCATCTGGTATATACTACTCCTCGTAGCCAATTGATTGAAATTTCATGTAACCTGTGCAGGACCTTGATAACATACTACAGGTGTGCAGTACGCTTCTTTGTTTTCCAATAATTCCTTTTTTAAAGATTTTTGACATGTTGTTGACTTAGTCATTTTAGCTCGATGCCCAAATCTGGTTTAGACTACTCCTCCTGAACTAATAATTTGAATTTCATGAAAATTATGCAGGAATTTATTAAGATATTGTAGATGTCAACTATTTGTCTATAATTCCAGATGTTTAAGAAAATTCAGGGGTGGGACGGGGTATCCATGGCCCACTAGGCCACATTAACTCTAGTTCTGTGAATTTTTCTAGTTTTTCTTTTGCTTTTTTTGCTCTTCTGGTCTAATATTTTTAAACCCCGCTTAAGGGGGCGGTATATAGTGGTCATGGTGTCTGTCCGTCCGTACGTTCGTTCGTCCGTATGCCATAGAGTACCAATTTTGTAGCGACAACTCTTCTTTGACTACATGATGATACTTTCACAGAATATGCAGTACATATTGCTATTGAGCACCAGCTATTTGATTTGATTTTTTTTCTTGAATCATACAGGGAGCGGGGATATGATATTTGCGAGCTTTGCTCACAGTTTTTCTAGTTTCTCTTCTTTCATTTGTTTGGGATTTTATAGTGTTTTTATTGATTCCGTTTTGGATTTAATATTGTTTTTTTTGTTTCTCTCTTCTGCCTTAGATTTCAGAATTTTTCCTTTAATTATTTCTTCTCTTTTGATTTTTATATTTTTTTGGTTTTCTTTCTTCTGGGTTTGGATATCATGTTTTTGGTTCTCCATTTTTTTTGACTTCCCTCTGCATTGAAGACAATTAGTTGTCAAAATGAATATTTACATGACTGAAATTGACTGCAATGTTCAGAAATTCCTTGCTTAACCAGAAATTGATAACAATACGCGCCCCCGCATTACATAATATGTCTGCGGGTAGACATTTTCGTCTCAATTCCTTATTGAATTGGGGGCAATTTTGTAGATCTATGTGGATAAATAATCAGCATCGGATAAGGAGAGACAAAATTCATCTAGTCACCAGATAATCTTTATCGGCTCAAATGTAAATGGTTCATACAGGTATATTTGTCATAACTTTGCTTTGTAATTGCATTTGACACTACGATCTAGCATTGTAATTCATGAATATATGTAGATATTTACTTTTGTCAGGGTACAAGTGGCAACCTAGTGCGAGCTACAGTAGAATACATGGATATTGCTGCTGGGCAGGCGTGTTATCATTGGCTAGAATACAGATACAACCTGTTAGGGCAGATTGGACCAAAGTGAGTACTCATTCAGTTTGCGGGATGAGATTAAAACAGCCATAGGTCTTTATGTCTGACTATCGATCAAGGTGACGTTTGAAAAGTACTGGATTATTTAACTTGTTAAAATCAATTTCAACATTAAATGATAACAAGGGTACTGATCAAACATAACTTGATCACCTCGCCATTTCACAAGTTACAATCACTCTCAATTGGCTTGTAAACAATTCGTTCAAATTATATTACCAACATCTTCGTCCAAAATTTCTTATAAATGTCTCGGACCCATTAACATTTTCAATTTTATTCAAGTAGAAACTCAATTAAATAGGATTTTTTCCCCTTTTTTCCAAACAGGAATTTTTGAAAAGAAAATACTGAAATATAAAGTGATCGTGATTATAAAAAATATGTGGTCTGAAATTGTGAACTATATTTAATTGCTGTACTTAATATTACACAGATGGGTTTGGGTTTCAGTTCAAATAACAATAAGACTTATCCGTACAGTGATACCGTTATCTTTCGGCCTCACAGTAAGGTGTCAATTTTCGCAACTAATCTCGTACATTTCGACAATAACTGAACAGAAAATCTAACTTGTGTGTTTTTTACTGGGCAATTCTGAATTTGACTTCAGTACAATCATTTATGATGAAGATAAATGACATGCACTAGATATTTTTGTAACATAATGAGGGCGAACATGATAAATGATACAGCAACATTAAGTTGCTTTTAACTGCTTTTTAAATATGTATAACATTTTTTTAAATCGTTGAATGCATTTGATATCAAAACACAATCACGCACAGATTATTACTATGGACATTTCTAGTCCATATTTTTATGGAAGTGTTGTTAAAACTGCCAGAACTTGGTGAAACAAAATCCAGAATCATGAAACAAAATCCAGAAACATTGGAAAATAACTTATATACTTGCCAAAGATGATTTTTCCAATTAAAACCTGAATCAAATAAAATATAAATGTTTTAATTTTTTCCAAAAAGACAAAATACTTGATATTTTTATTTTAAATTTTTAAATGCTAACAGAGGTTAGACGCAAAGAAAACAAGTGCCAGTCGTGAATTTTAAGAAACACTGAGTAATAAAAACGTTTCTTGCAAACATATAAGTGAAGTAGTGGGACCGGCTAAAGTCTTCAAACTAAAAAATGGTTTCACCTGCACTACTGAAAACGTAGTGTATGCTGTTGGTTGCAATCGATGCCAGATGATCTATGTGGGCGAGACTAGTCGAAGATTAGGTGATCGCTTTGTTGTACATAAACAGAGCGTCACCAATGGAAAAGACTTCCCCGTAGGTGAACACTTTCGGCGATCCAACCACAGCATACTGGACATGCATGTAACTGTCCTTTTACAAACTAGTGCGGGTGAAAAAAAACGACAGTTCCTTGAACAAAAAATTATCCATTTTCTGGGGACTGTTCGACCCTTTGGCATGAATGTTAAGAAACAGTCTATTTAATGATTTTATTTCTTTAATTGAAATTACACGATTGCACAGTACAGTATATAAATGTTTCGTTTTCTTTTTGGATAAAGTTTAAGATTAAGCATGATTTTAACATGTGATTTTCGTTACACTTTATTTAGTAGTTTTCTCTTGTATCCTCTACACTTTTTTTTCCTTTTTTCTGTCCCGGTTGCCCCTAGAAGAAGGCTATTGGCCGAAACGTTGGGCACACTTTTCTTTCAGCCCGTTTTGGATATTTTAGTTGTTTTTTAGTTTGTATATTTTGTTTAATTTTACTTTTTAATTGTGGCCTACCTTACCAATTTTACTTTGTTTATTTACATTAATTTGTGGCCATTGCACAACTTATATTCTTATATTGCAAACAAAATAAATCGTGATTGAAGGAAATACACTAGTTGTCTGAATCAGTTGTTTCTGTTAAATTGAGGACATGGAGTTTGTCATGAACATTTAATTAAGTATAACCCATATGAAATACGTAACGTTGTCACAAAAACAAAACAAAAAAAACTAAACAAAACAAAAAAAAAATAAAACGAAATGTCTATTGTACCTGAGTGAATGATTCAAAAGTTGGTAGACAGTAAATATACGTCATATATAAATTTGTTTTGTTAGACTAATGGCCTAAAATTCCGCCCCCTCTTTTGGTAGGATATACATACCTTGATCCTTTTGTCTTCTTTATCTGTTGAATCTAGTCTATGAAACGAGCATTGACATCCATTGAACTACTGTTTCTTTATAACTCTGCTATTTGGAACACTATTAAAAATGCAGTTCTCTTTTGAGTTTCATTGGGTTTTAATGCTTTCAGGCGATGTGGTACTAACTTTGAAGCAGGAAAAGAAGTATGGGATAGCACTGAAGATGAAATTGGCAATGAAATGATTATCAAGTTTAATAGCACCATGACCTCTGTTACAACCACGCATTTAGGGTTTAAAATTAAACTGGAGTCGATTGGAACAGGTTTGTAGAAAAGAAGCAAAACAAAAACAAAACCACAAACAAATCAAAGCAAACAAACAAAAACAATTAACAAAGCAAAAATACAAGAAAACAGATGTAATGTATCTTGCTTGTACTCATTAGGATTAATTTTGCACGGTTATTGATAGTTATATCAGAAGAAATCTTAATTTAGTTATAAAAATACTTCGATACTTCTGACAGCAAATATTTTGTAATGCTCCTACACGTAATATATGATTTTATAAATATATTGCAATATTATTAAAAAAATATTTTTTGACTACCAATTATAACATGTTATGCTGTAATTAAAAATGAAAGACCGATATACTACTTCTTACATTTACTCCTCTGAAATGTGCAATATCAATTAAAACCAAAATATAATAAATACCCAAGTTGCATAAAAACGGTAAATTTAGTTATGCTGTACACGTGTTTCAAGGAGTAACCTCTCATCAGCAGCATTTAAATCAAACAGTATGAATCTGAAAGTAGTCAAAAAAAGAAGTACTCATTACCAAAAAATATCGAAATAGGAGGCCAAATATGGCACCAAGGACATCCATCGAATGCCATACACGAAATGAAGCCTTAGTATTTTTAAGGTGTTAGAATTTTGATAAAAACAGTAAATTTCTCTAGAACACATGGTAATTTTTTCCTGTCAGACAAGTCTGACTATTGGGCTGGTGAATACCCCCGGGGACCTCTGGTCCACCAGCATTGGCATCGGCCCATAGGTTTCAGAATATAAACAATAGGAAAAATAAAAGGATATGGAGTGAATGTACATGTGACAAAAACGGACACGATACATAGAGAACTCCAGTTTATCAAGGACAGGGCTTTTATTCCTGTCTACATCTTGATGTCGCCTGAGGGTCTTCAACTAGAGGTGAACAATATTCACCCCCAACCGAGATCAAGAAGGCCCCTAGCGTGCACTTAAGCGGTATTCTTGACAAAAATCATATCAAGGTCACTCCCTTGCTCCCCACCCGCCATGGAGTGCCAACGGTTATTCCATAAAAAACGGTAAATTTAGGTCTGCTGTTGTTAGTTGAGAAGTTGTGAGTTCTCGTTTGAGACCACCAAGTCAATTTAAAAACTCGCACTTTGCCATCAACTTCAAACTTATTGATCTTAAGAATTTCAGAAAGATGGCAATAAAAATTTCTGCTACAATTTGGCCATTTGAAACTGAAATATTTTGCTGTAACAGTCCCTTGTTGTCCGCTTAAAAAATTAAACGATTTTGTCCCTCTAGTATCAAACGATACCAAATTATAGAGATCGGTATTATTTTGATAGCTAAGATACATCTACGAATGCAATTAAACTCTTTTTTTTTCAGGATGTGTGGATAACCCATGTGATTTTGGAAATTGTTACAGTCCTGAGGGAACCAGTTCTTTTACATGTACATGCGATGCAGGTGTTTCAGGAACAAACTGTGACGTTCTTAGTGGTAAGAATGAAAATTATTTAATATCTAATGCCTATTAAGCCTTATAGTTGTTTGTAAGAAGGTATTGCTCATCGTATGTATTGAATGTCCATGTATTGATTGTTCATTTTACCCCCACTCGTGAATGGGTGGTATATTGGAATACCCTTGTCCGTCTGTCCTTCCGTCCGTCCGTCCGTCCGAAGTTTATCGCATTTTTCTCAGCAATGGCTGGTCGGATTTATTTCAAATTTGGTATTTGACTTTATATTAAGGGGAAAATATTGCCTGCCATTTTGATCGCCTTATGATATCAACTTCCTGTTTGACGGGACTTAGGCATTTTTCCCTTTATTGAAAATAGGGAAAATTTTCTTCGCACTTTTCTCAGCTACTGCTGGGCCGATTTATTTCAAACATGTGTATTTGACTTTATGTATAGGGGGAATGCGTCGCCTCCCATTTTGGTTGCCTTATGATATCAACTTCCTGTTTGGAGGGACTTAGCCATTTTTCCCTTTATTGAACATTGGGAAAATTTTCGTCGCACTTTTCTCAGCTACTGCTGGGTCGATTTATTTCAAATTTGGTATTTTACTTTATATATAGTGGGAATGCGTCTCCCATTTTGGTCGCCTTATGATATCAACTTCCTGATCGGCTTGACTTAGCCATTTTTCCCTTTTTAATGTTAAAAACAATACGAGTGGGGGTATACCTAGCACGACAAAGCGTGCAACCTCATGTTGTTATAAAAAGAATTTATTATCTTATTTATGATTTTTATCTAAGGAAACCGAGATGAATTATTTTCTCAACAAATAGGAAAATGCAAATATCAAGCATTTAAAAGAAAGTAGCAAAAACTCGGTGCTATGATAATAGACGAGTTTCGAATTGGTGACTTTTCCCAGAAAATTTTGACGTCACAATGTTGCGTCATGCATTAACTCCGATTGACCCCAGGTCAATCGGGGCATTCATTCAGAAACAAAAATGGGAAATTGGTCTATCATACACTGCAAGTGAATTTGGGTTAAATAAGAATCACCTGTCCCTGCGTCCTCCCCCTGCTGATTGATGGTTCGTCCTCGTGTCTCGTAGCTTTTGTGCTTCTGAACATTTTAATCTAAGTGATACAAAGCTGTAGTATACCGTCGGAAGATGTGCGTGAAATAAAATCATGAAAATGGTTGATGATCCAAATTACTGAACTTGTATCTTTTTAAGTAAGCCTGGTATTCATTGTTTACCTTACCACAGTACCTCTAGATTAAATCATTTCCCAAATTACTTGAAACTTATGCAGACATCTTTTTTTCAATTAGAAAAATATATCTAATAAAAGCAAGACCACTTCATAGAAAATCTTTTTGCCTAAACTACGCTTTTGTTGTTTTGAAAAACTAGTCACGTAAAGTCAGGTTCCTTATGTGATACATTTTTAGGGTAACACAATATACAATTCTCCTGACGATTCTATTCTGTAATTTTGTCATTTCTCTCATTTGAAGGTTAATAACTTTGTTCAGATCAATCAATGTATAATTCACTGAATATTTTTTATTTCACCCAAGCGACTTATTTACTTATAATTACAATGTATTAACTTAATCTGAAACCTTGTTTAACAAGCTTGTCTCGACGAAAAAAATGCATTCACATGCCCTCTTATGACTTCAATAGATGTTTGATCAGTGAGTTCGAGATATATTTGATAGCTCATTGGTAAAGGTTCTTAAATATTTAATATAAACAAGTATTGCATTGAACTTCATTTATTGACTTGAAAAAAAGGCTGCATATTTTAGTCTTTCTTACATATTTTTATCATCTTCTCTGAACAAAGGAAGCATATTGAACCAAAGTGTTGTAATTATTTATGGAAAGTCCTTCGACCAAATTGCTCAGTTTGTATCAATTCAATCAAAAACGGGCTCATGTGCCTATGTGTTATTTTTTGTCGACTTTTACCATATCAAAGATCAGTAACAAATGTATTTCTTTCCCTTTCTAAGCAGCAATATACCTACCTCTCCTCTCCAGCCTATGGAGTGTACATTTCACAGTTGATTCGTTACTGTCGTGCGTTAGTTTGTACAGTGATTTTTTAACAGAGCAAAAACAATGTCCCAAAACCTGCTAAGTCAAGATTTGTTCAACCTATGTTAATGTTAATTTCATTCCTCATGAAATTCTATGGCCGTAACCATAACATCATTGAAAGATATGACGTGTCAATATCCCATATGAAAGTGTACATTTTCAGCTAGATTCACGTCTTCCCGGATTTGACTACCGACTTTGACATTTTCCTGGATTGACTCACTCACAGTGTGACGGGTGCTGTTAACAGAGCAGGACATGCTTACCCTTCCGGAACACCTGATGTCACTCTCAGTTTCACTTGAGTTCACACTGTGAGTGCCTTTGTTTTCAATGTCGTGATTTCTATTTCTGTGCTTTGTATCTGTCTAAAGGCATTGTTTTCTGTGTCTATCGTCATTGTTTTCTGTGTTCTCGTTTTGGTCATGTCTTTGGACTTTTGTAAATTTCACTCCTTTGTTCCTTCGGTATTCTACTGCCGTTGTTTTAAATCTAACTACCAAACAACATGACCATCAAGGTTGAGATAAGTTTAACATTGAACCCTACTAGAAAAAAATGTGGTAAGACCTGAATTTAGATTTAACATATAATTTTGTATGAAAACATACAGCATATATTTTGATAGTCTTGTTTGAAACGATTGCTGCATTTATGAAAAAAACAGTGATGATATAACGTATAGGAGTCAATTTACTAACAAAGCTGATTTGATTTAATATCGAACTCAAATGCTAAACTGCAAGGGGAAACATAATTTAAAAATGGGATCATATAACATATAGAAGTTAAATATTCTCTTGCTCCTCGCCTTTGAATCTTATCAAGCAAATTCAACAATTGAATGACGTATTGAAGTTCATTGACAAAACTACTTATTATTTCAACTGCAATTTTTATATGTTTGTTTTTTGAAAAATGTATAACGAAGATCTTGATAGGCACTTCTGTCTACTATTTTAAGCTGGATGGGCCTTGACAAAATATCGTGTTTTTGTCATATGTTGTGGTTGTCTTGTGTTGGTATTTTTGTGGGGCAACGGATGACAGCAGTTGTACGACTTCTTTGTCAGTTTATTTTATGTTTGTTGACGATCCCACATTGACGAGTGCGATGCAAGGATGCAGAAGTGTTCGACATCTAGCAGTGAATTTCGATCCAAACCGATGCTAGGGGTCGTCTTGAACTTACTATGAGATATGAGCATAAAGGAAGTGAGAATCGAACCGTCAGTCAAAAGAACGAACAAATGAAGACACACATACAGATGAACAACACAGACCCAATAAAAACCATAACTATTTATTAAGGCCTCATGGTGACTTAAAGAACAAGCAAAGTGTTGTTCCATTGCTTGGATTTACCATGTTATTGTAGAGACTTCGTCTCATGAGCATTTACTCCAAATCCTTCAATTGTTTATTCAAAAAAACTAACCAAAAATATCAAAATTTGAAACCCTGCACAAAGGATATTAACTGAGTGCAATATTCATAAGTATTAAGGGGTTTTAATTTTGTCAAGAAAAGTTAATTGCTATAAAACGAAAAGGAAAAATGTTTGTGTCAGATAATATTTTATGAAAGGATATTGAGTAAATGAACATGAGAATATAACGCATATTTTAACTCCAACTGCAATAGTTTTAATGAGCTGTATGGCCATTTCGGAAATTTATTTTCCATCAGTAGCACTAGAACCCAAACAAATCTGAATAATCAGTAATATCAAATAGAGCTAAGGACAAAACTACAATGGAGGGAGTTAATCCTTCGGTTTTAGAATTTACATAAATTCAGATAATAGTAATTGAACAAAGTGTACACAAGTCTTACTACTAGGCTGCTGAATCTGGTCTACTTAACAGAGTTATCGACCCAACAGTTTCAAAATACAAAAATACCTTCGCGGTAAATTTTGTTGTGCTCTGCACGTGTTTTTAACGGCGACCGCTGATCAGCAACATTGAGATTAAATTATATGAATCTAATCCTTTCTGTCCTTCTACAAGATTTAGGTTTAAAGAAGAGTGAAGTTGATTTTATATGTGAAAAGATTAAGGATGAAAAATGTCAATAAAAGTAATCATAATAAAACTTACATTGAGATTATTGAGTGCTACTCAGCAGAGATGTATGAGCACAAAGAGTGTTAGGGTAAAATGAGCGTAAATATAGGAGTTTTATGCATTTTTCAAATATCTGGTTTGAATCCAATGAGAAAGTTCCATGCAAACTGTATCATTGAGGTTTAAGTTTGTGCAATGTTCGTTAAAATGGCCTCTTTAGAGATATAAGGATACAATTGTTTACATAACTTGTGTTTTATATATTTTGTGTATTACACATTGGGTGAGACTATAAAATCAAATTTATTGTTGTCACACATTTCTATTTATTCAGATACAGCGATTGTCACTTGTGAGTTTGAATATACAGATAAGTGTTTTCTGGACCAGGACGAGAATGATCAGTTCAACTGGAATTACGAAAACGTAAGACAGTGTTTGATGTTATTTAAATTTGGTTTACTTTTCATGTGCAAGAATATATAATTCAGATTTACCGTTTTAAGGTGTGGTTTATCTTTTTGCTACTCAATTGTCATTTATTCTACTTTGTTCACTGCTAACATTTGGCCTATTTTTTTAAATATTTTTTTTAGGTCAAGCACATTTCTTTCTACAAGGTCAAAGGGATTCAACATTTAAAGTCATACTAGGCTTTCAAATGAATTTAATTTAATGCTAACAATATGATTATCATATGCTGTGGAGAGTTGTAATTAACTTAGCCACATATTTTATTCTTCGTACATTTCACAGACGAACACGGTGATATTTGATTGAATATTAAAACTAACATAATTTTTAGCTCACCTGGCTAGAGCCAGGGTGAGCTTTTGCCATGACTTTTCGTCCGTCGTCTGTCCGTCCGTCGTCTGTCGTCCGTCGTCCGTCGTCCGTCCGGCGTAAACTTTTCATTCAAAGATTTTCTTCTCTGAAACTATTGGGCCAATTGAAACCAAACTTGGCCACAATGGTCCTTAGATGATCCCTGCAAAAAAGTTGTTTTTCAGATCCGCGCTATATCCAAGATGGCCGCCTGCGGGGATCATAGTTTTAACATTGGACTCTATGGGAAAAGACTTTCAAAGATCTTCTCCTCAGAAACTACTGAGCCAATT
>MJUU01072381.1:37177-71474 GCA_002080025.1 Modiolus philippinarum
AATTTGGGTCAGGTCAAAGGTCAAGGTCACCGAGTGCAAAATTGAAAACTTTAACAAAAACTTTAACATTGCCTATATCTTTTCAACAAGATGTGATAGGACCTTCGCATTTGGCCTGTATATTGGCCTTATGAAACTGAACAGCATTATGCAGATTACACTGAGGTCAGGTCAAAGGTCAAGGTCAAAAGGTCAAAATCTAGATTTTGCTGTAGCTCATTAATTACTAATGCTAGAGGCTTGATATTCTGTATGTGAATAAATCTAATGAAGCTTAATACAAATCCACCAAAAAAATTTGGGTCAGGTAAAAGGTCAAGGTCACTGAGTGCAAAATTTGAAAACTTGAACAAAAACCTTAATATTTCCTATATCTTTTCAACCAGATGTGATAGGACCTTCATATGTGGCCTGTATATTGGTCATATGAAACTGAACAGCATTATGCAAATTTCACTAAGGTTAGGTCAAAGGTCAAGGCCACAGAGGTCAAAAGTCAAAATCTAGATTTTGATATAGCTGGTTAATTACAATTGCTAGAGGCTTGATATTCTGTATGTGAATAGATCTAATGAAGCTCAATACAAATCCACCAAAAAAATTTGGGTTAGGTCAAAGGTCAAGGTCACCGAGTGCAAAATTGAAAACTTTAACAAAAACTTTAACATTGCCTATATCTTTTCAACCAGATGTGATAGGACCTTCGCAATTGGCCTGTATATTGGCCTTATAACATTGAACAGCATTATGCAGATTTCACTGAGGTCAGGTCAAAGGTCAAGGTCACAGAGGTCAAAAGGTTAAAATCTAGATTTTGCTGTAGCTCATTAATTACTAGTGCTAGAGGCTTGATATTCTGTAAGTTAATAAATATAATGAAAGTTAATACAAATCCACCAAAAAAATTTGGGTCAGGTAAAAGGTAAAGGTCACTTAGTGCAAAATTGAAAACTTGAACAAAAACCTTAATATTTCCTATATCTTTTCAACCAGATGTGATAGGACCTTCATATGTGGCCTGTATAATGGTCATATGAAACTGAACAGCATTATGCAAATTTCACTAAGGTCAGGTCAAGGGTCAAGGTCACAGAGGTCAAAAGGTCAAAATCTAGATTTTGCTAAAGCTCGTTAATTACAATTGCTGGAGGCTTGATATTCTATATGTGAATAGATCTAATTAAGCTTAATACAAATTCACCAAAAAAAAATTTGGTCAGGTCAAAGGTCAAGGTCACTGAGTGAAAATTTGAAAACTTAAACATTGCCGATATTTTTCCAACCAGATGTGATAGGACATTCATATTTGGCATGTATATTAATCATATAAAGCTGAATATCATTATGCGAATTTCATTAAGGTCAGGTCAAAGGTCAAGGTCACAGAGGTCAAAATTGAGGTTTTGCTTTTAGCTCGTAAATCATAATTGCAAGAGGCTTGGTATTCTATATGAGGATACATCTAATGGAGCTTAGTACAAATGTCTACTTAAACTTAATTTCTAGTGATTGCAATTTTAGTATTATTTTGTATGGTAGACATGGTTGCTGCCGGGGGCATAGTGTTTCACAAACACATCTTGTTTTCTTCAAATTTTGGATTAATGTTCAAAATTATTATCTAATGTTGATCTGGAACCTGTGGCAGACAAAACCTGTTTCATAATGCTAAAAATTCAATTTTTTGCAAAAAATCCATTGTTTTCCCAAAAAATTTTCAACAGTGTATAAACTAAGACAATTTGTCAACCGATGATAGCTTGACCTTTCCAGAGACATTTGCATACACTTCTGTGTCGTTTTTTCATAAATCTTTCGAAAATTTTGTAAAGATCCCGATTTTTTCTTTAAAAGTTGCTTAAAACGACTTTTACAGAAAAAGTTGTCGTAAGAACTTCAAATTAACATTATTTTAAAATTTTCTTTCGTGTTTGCATCTTGAGGATACATACAGCCAATCAAATTTTTCTCAACCTCCTCATCTCCGATTTGAGCACACAAACCAATCTCAAAACATGCATTTTCGTGTAATTTTCGCGTATTCAGACTTTACAGATTTGACATGAGTCTATTCATGAGCTCCTTGTGACTTTTGACTACATCTTTCAGAATTCTTTTTAGCAGATTAGCTGTCATGCACCTTCTTTTTCAATGTACAATAAAATTTTTCGGCTACTGGTTCATAAATTTATATTATGATATTTTTAAAGTGGGTATCGTTTCTTTTTGTGGCTAGTATATATTACGATTTAACAGTGAACTTTTGACAAATCTGAAATATAGAAAATTCTCATTTTTCATCAATTTGGGGAAAATATTGAGTTTATCAAATGGCTGTTAAAATACCAAACCATTATGTTATTCGTGCAACATGGTCATATATAACACACATTTTGTGTGTTCTGGTTATTTTCATGACAATTTTAGGAAAATCTGTTGGGGTAGGGGTAAGATTTTCAGTATTCAGAGTCACATTAAAAACCCCTTGATCTTCTAAACACTGTTTTAAAACATCTAATGAATCCCTTAGAACAATAAATTGGCATATCTGCAGATATGTCCTTCAGATTTGCCATATATAACGAGTTAACAGTGAACTTTGGCCAAATCTTAATTGTTGAGGATTCCCATTTTTCCTCAATTTCGGGCACAATGTTGAGTTTAAATCAACAAATGGCTGTTAAAATACCAAATCGTGATGCAATTACTGCAACATTGACATATTCAACACACATTTTGCGTGTTTGAGTTAATTTATGCGAACATAGACAAAAAATTTACAAATTTAGGGAAAATTTTTTGGGGTAGAGGTATGATTTTCGGTATTCAGAGTTAAAAACTCCTTGGTTTTCTAAACAGTGTTTTAAGACAACTAATGTATCACTTAGATCAATTAGATGGCAAATCTGCATATATCTCCTCCAGATTTGAAATATATAACGATTGGACAAATGTGAAATGTTGAAAATTCCCATTTCTCATTAATTTTTGGCAAAATATTGAGTTTATGTCGACAAAAAGCTGTTATAATCATTGTCGTATACAACACACAATTTACGTGTTCTGATTATTTTTATGCGAACATAGACAAAAAATGACAAATTTTGAGTGAATTTGTTTGGTTAGGGGTAAGTTTTATGGATGTATTAAATTTATAATACTTCAAAATTGCCATGATTCGTACTAGTTGTAAAAAAGATATTATGTACTTCCATTTTATACCATTTTTTTCATGAATTTGAGCCACTCATACATAAGATGAGGCAAAGAAGGGAAAAACTGTCAAAAACGAGAATATTCAAAGACTGTTTTATTTGTCTATTTAAAAGTGATAGTTTGGTCATTCAGAACAAAATGACATTATGTTCACATACTTAATTTTTAAGAAAGGACATCAAAAGACTAAAACAATTCCACGATATTTCAGCTATATCACTTTGGGGTATGGAAAGCGTCATGGGACAGGAAATTCTGACTGCCACTGGAAAAAGAAGGGTGAAATCAAAAGGGGCGGGGAATTTAGCCTTGTAGCCGATCACCTGCGGACCACTCAAAAAGAGCTTGCTTTAACGTGTAGGAAGCGTGGCATTTCTTCCAATACGTGGACCTGAGTTTACATCCCACCCGAAAGATGGGTTGTGTATTTATTAATCCAGCACAACCACGGAATGGGTCCTATTTCTATATCCCGGGGCTCCCTCGGGGTCAGTACCGTTTAGGAGGGTCATACCCTGCAAGCCAGAGATACTAGGTCCTATTTCTATACCCCGGGGTTCCCTCGGGGGTCAGAATTTCGAGAAATATCTTAGAATTTACGTCAAAATTTCGAAGGAGTAGGGGTAAGGTTTCAAATTTTTATAACGTATTGGGTATAGAAATGGTAATTATATGGAATATTTGTAAAACCTATTCCATAGGCAATCATTCTTTGACATTTTTTCATAACTTAGAGGAACAAATCAACAATTCGAAGCAATTGAAAGAAATTTTCCCAAATTCCGTTTGGTTGATCTAAAAAGGGGCCTGTTCCAACATTGCGTGCAGGTTATGCTCACGTTAACATGTTTAATTTTGAAGAGGGGATATAGAATGACTGAAAAAATGTAGATGGAGTTCATAAGTGGGGGGAGGGGGGTGCACGTGGCTTATTCCAGCCCAAGGACTATATATAAATCATTTTAAAATACATGATGCATTGTGTACATATAGTGGGGTCACAAGTGGGAGTCTATAGGTTTTCCAACAATGCTTTGAAATCATGGTTTTATCTTAGGACCTAACTACCTGGCATCGTTGGTCCCTTTCGCGAAATCCCGAAAATAGTTCTCACCCTTTCCGTATCAGAGGCGGGAAAATATTTAACAATGACTCTTAAACAACCCCTGTTTCTTAGTTCACTTTGAGTTTTTAACGTATAAATAACAAATCCACTTTGAATAAAACTTGGTCATATAGTCTTTATGATATTTCTGTTAGTAATTATGTCAGTTTAAGATAGAGGAAATAACATTATACAATTGGAAATACCAACAAAGATCTCGGACTTATTTGTGCACATGTGTAATGGGAACCAAACATGGACACATCCTTTCTTTTGTTTTGTTGAAAATTTGTCAGTAATGTTTGTACTACGTCAAACCTGGACACAATATATATGTGTTTGTTTGCATGTGGTTAACGGCACAGTAGTCAAGCAATATCGTAGCTATCATTTTTAGTAGCTAGGGATGCCGGACTATCGGGAGAGAAGCGCCGACGTTTGACAGGTAACTGACATACCCTTTCACGTATTGTTGCAAGTCAAGTATGCCCTTTCTTTGGGCAAGAAATCACAACGCAGAGTTAAAAAAACTACAATGATTGTATAGGTCAACGAGCTACCTTTATCACTGGTCCCCTTAGGTCGATAAAAACTGTTGATATTATATTATACCATAAGGGGTTAAGAAATCACATATTTTCGCATTTAAACAACTGCGACTTTTCATGCCATTTTCGGACACCATGGCCCTTGAATGACCTGAAAGCTGCGTTTTTGTGGAAACTTTTTTTAAATTAGTTTTAAATATTACATAACCCTTGAAATTTCAAGCCAAATTCGACATTAGCATACAAAATAGCAATCTCCGAAACAGAGGTGCATAGCTCTTCCTACGTCTGATTAACACCTCTGCCACACCTTGTCCTCCATATTGGATTTACCACGCACTTTTCACAGTGACGTCGTATACATCCTGACGTATTTCACACTGTGACGTCATGAAAATCGGCCATTTTGAGAGGAATCTCTCCTTCCGGTGTGGCAGAGGTGATATCTGACGTAGGAAGAGCTATTCACCTCTGTTTCGGAGATTGACAAAATAGATGGTAGTATTCGCTATCTCTCTAGGTAAATGAAAATAAAAAAAGCTTCAACATCTACATGGAAAACTTATGTTCCGATTGAAAAAAATATCTCACTTCTGACTTACAAATGTGCTAAATTAATTCATTTTGTATGTAAGAAAATAATTATAAAAATGACTTTGTTTTTGTCAATATTTTTAAAACGTGATTTTAAATAGTGAAAGGAGTTCAGCTAAATGTATCCTTACTTTCTTTTTTAGATATACTTTGAAGGTGTTGTTGGATCCGGGTTAAGGGGAGACATAGCTTTAGATGACATAGAGCTGGTACCAGGATCTTGTGGTATTATTTATTTTTAATTTGTTTCTATTTTCAATTCAAAAATTGTAATTACTCAAATGAAAACAGTTTTTTTTTGTTTTCTTGTTAAGTTGGCAATTTGTATTCTCTAAAATTTGTGTTATGAGCCAAGGAAATAATCAATACCTAATTTGATGTAATGAGAATCTCAAAAATATACAGGAAGAACACTTTGCCAGTTAATTTTATGTTTGTTGACGATCCCGCATCCGTAGACCCACGGGTAAAAAAGACATGGATGTACCATTGCTCGACATCTAGCTATAAATTCTGCTCAAACCGGTTCAATGGGCCGTCTTTAACTTACTATGAGGTATGAGCATGCCCCATTGTTGAAGCCTCTTGGTGAATTCAAGATGAAAAACACCAATAAAAGCGTTATTCTATTGCTTGGTTTTGTCATGTTTTTGTAAAGGAATTACTCCATATCCCTTCATTTCATACAGTAAATAATCAATGCAGTAATTCGCAAATGTGAGCAATGCATGACCAAATTGCAGTGTTTTTGATTCATGTGTGGAATATCGTCAATAAAAAGAATCTACAAAAAGATATTCTTTTGTATTATATACATCATCACTAATATATTAAAATTAAGTTTAAACTACAATTCTTAACTTTTGTTAAAAACTTAATAGAAATTTTCTAAAATCCAAAGCAGACAATATCTATTGCATCTTTCAACAGGAAATTATTCTACAGTAAATAACCACTTCTATTTTACTTACAAAGTTCAGTTTGTACTATATCTATTGAATATAGATTCAACTATGTATACGTGTAGAAAATTAAACTTGTAAAAATGTGTTAAGTATATGAAACAACGGCAGTAGAATCCCAAAGGAACAAAGGAGTGAAATTTACAAAAATCGAAGTCCAAAGACACGGCCAAAACGAGAACACAGAGAACAATGACGTTAGACACAAAAACCAATGACGTTAGACAGATACAAAGCACATAAACAGAAATTACAACATTCAAAACAAAGGCACTCATAGTATGAACTCCAGTAAAACTGAGAGTGACATTAGGTGCTCCGGAAGGGTAAACATGTCCTGCTCTGTTAACAGCACCGGCCACACAGTAAGTGAGGAAAATATGTTTTTGAAAGATCTGTTAGGTAGCTGATTGGTTATTGTCATTTGCTAACCTTGAGACAAAACCAGTTAAAATCATGGTATGTGTTACTTCTCTCCTCAAACAGTACCAAGTTAAATTTTGAAAAGCTTTTGTAATAATCATTAATCAGTATTCAAACATGGACAAGGACAGATCGGTACCACAAACATAATTTACGAAGACAAAACTAAGATTTTACAAGACAACGTAAACACTAAAGCACTCACAGTGTGAACTCCCATAAAAGCGGAGAGCGACATCAGGTGGCCCGGAAGGGTAAGCATGTCCTGCTCTGCACCCGTCACACTGTGAGTGATTCAATCCGGGAAAAAATGTCAAAGTCGGTAGTCAAATCCGGGAAGACGTGAATCTAGCTGAAAATATCCACTTTCATTTGGGATACTGACACGTCATATCCTCAATGATGTTATGGTGACGGCCAAAGAATTTCTTGAGGGATGAAATTAACATAGGTTGAACAAATCCTTGACTAAGCAGCTTTTGGGACGAATTAGAAAATTTTCATTGTTTCATTTGCAAAATTTCAAAATTCATGTATTAAGTTATATAATTTTGCTTTTAAGTAAAGATTAGGAAAGAGAATAGTCTTCCGATCAGTTTTGCTAAAAAATACACAAGTATAGTTTTCTCTCTTTAGTGAGTCCGCGAGGGTATTCATCAGCCAAGTAGTAAGTACTTCGGTGCTGACCTGAAAGCTTATTATTCCTGGAACCTTACAATATCTAAATTTTTGTAAATTTTGATGAAAACAAAGAAGTATCTCCCTCATGCAAAGCTCTGTCCTTACTTGAATTTGGCTTTACATTTGGATTATATTGGTTATTTGTTCTCTATAAGTTTTTAAACATCTTTGAGTTTATGGTCTTCCAAACGATTAGATTTTATCTGCACTGAAGAGACGTACGTTGTCGAAAGGTGCATATGTAGACAGTAAATTCACAGTAACTTCGATATTTAGTTATTTGTTACCACTGGGTCGATGCTGCTGGTGGGGGACTGTAAGTCCCCGAGGGTATTCACCAGCCCAGCAGTCAGTACTTCGGTGCTCACCCGAAAGCCGATTATTCTTGGAACCTTACAATATGTAAATTTTTGTAAATTTTAATAAAACTAAGGAGTATCTCCCTCATGCAAAGCTCTGTCCTTAACTGATTTTGGCTTTACATTTAGATCATTATTGGTTATTTGTTCGCTATCAGTTTTACATGTTTTTAAACAAATTCCAAAGAGCTCCTTCAACAGCTCATCTCAAACAGTCTCGCATACTGCAATAGCATTTAAACTTTTGATTTTTCTACCCTTTATACAACTCTTCCCCATAATAAACTTAAAACAGTAATTTCCGATCTGATATATCAATGTTTCCGTATGAAAAACGGAGAACGCAGGTATTCCTATCTGGTAATAGGAAAAGATAAATCATATTTTGTAAAGAACCACACTGAGTCAAACAAGAATTACAGTGAAAATGACTTGATGAAGATGCTTGAATTTGTGATCGACAACATTTTTGTTGAATGTGGAGGCCGTGTTTTTCAACAGACAATAGGGATTCCTATGGGAACAAATTGTGCGCCACTTTTAGATGACCTTTTCCTTTTTTCGTATGAAGCAAGTTTTTACAAGGGCTGATACAACAGAAACAAAAACAACTAGCCCAGACTTTTAATTTCAGCTTCAGATATATAGACGATGTAATTTCTCTTAATAACCCAAGATTTAAAGAATATTTACATCGTATCTACCCCAATGAACTTGAAATTAATGAGACAATCGATACACCCGATTCTGCTTCATACCTTGACCTTTTGTATTACAATGACGAACATGGACGTCTGAAATCTAGATAATATGACAAACGTGATGATTTTGACTTTCCAATTGTGAACTTTCCATTTCTCTGCAGCAATTTACCTGCATCCCCAGCATATGGAGTATATATTTCACAATTAATTCGTTACTGTAGAGCATGCAGTACATACAGTGACTTTGTGGAAAGAGCAAAAGCACTGTCACAAAAACTGCTGAGTCAGGGATATGTTCAGCCTTTGTTACTTTCGTCCCTTCAGAAATTCTATGACCGTCACCACGACTTCATAAATAGATATGAAATGTCAGTGTCACAAATAAAAACTGACATTTTTTAGCTAGATTCTCGTCTTCCCTGATTTGACATTACCGGTTTTGACTTTACCCTGGATTTACCCACTGACAGTGTAACGAGTGCTGTGCACAGAGCAGGACATGCTTACCCTTCCGGGGCACCTGATGTCACTCTTGTTTATTGAGAGTTCACACTGTTAGTGCTTTAGTTTTTTGTGTTGTATATGTAATGTTCGTGTGTTTTGTGGGCATGTGATGTCTTTGACCTTCCGTCTTTTGGTGTTCTTGCTTTTGCCTTGTCTCTGGACTTTGATTTGTGTAATCTTGTGCTTTGTTCCCTCGGTATTCTACTGCCGTTGCTCTTTGAGTTTATGGTCTTCCAAACGTTTAGATTTTAACTGCACTGCAGAGAAATAAGTTGTCGAAATACGCATATGCAGAAAGTAAATTCAAAGTGACTTCGGTATTTAGTAATATGTTGCCACTTGGTCGATGCCACTGTTGGTGGAATGTTAGTTCCCGAGGGTATTCACCAGGCAAGTAGTCAGTACTTCGATGCTGACCCGAAAGCCGATTATTCTTTGAACCTTACAATATCTAAATTTTTGTAAATATAAAAAAAAACAAAGGAGTATCTCCCTCATGCAAAGGTATATCCTTAGCTGATTTTGGCTGTACATTTAGGTCATATTGGTTATTTGTTCGCTATCAGTTTTTAAATATCTTTGAGTGTATGGTCATCCAATCGTTTAGATTTTATCTGCACTGAAGAGACATAAGCTGTCGGATGCGCTTATTCAGAAAGTAAATTCAGAGTAACCTCGGTATTTAGTTATTATAGACGATAACATATGTTTCCCCACCGGTCTGCAAATGGGTAACATGATTTCCTCTTATTGCAAACTACATTATTCTTTAACTAGTAGTTTGAGATGTGGTAAATGATAACTTGATGGGCAACTATGGAGGTGTATATCAGTTTAAATAAAAAGTTTTACCATTTTTTAGCTATTTGGCGCTGCACTTAATATAGCATGCACTGGTAAAAATATGGAAAGGCAATGCTTAGCTTAGTAGAATTTAGGTTGAACCTATTACAATCTTTAATAGTTTTGTTAACTTATTGTTAAAATTCTGAACTATGGGGTATGGCGAAAATATGTCATTGTCACCGTGAGATTATGAACAGATATATCATGCCTCGGAGGTTTTTATTTGCCGAAAATGAAAATCGCGGGCGGTAGAATTACCCTAGCATGAAAGGGAGATGTAGAATCAAGACTTGTACTTTTGGCAAATACTCCTACGTCATGATATATCTATTTAATTTTTATACCGAATGTTTATGTCATCAAAACGCGGCAAACCCCATGACTAGCGGCCCGGTGAAGGAATATTTGCCAAAAAATACGACGGCTTTTAACCAATAAGAATGCAGCTAATACCTATATGAGGTACAATTAAGAGATAGTTACTGTTTGGGTTTAAATATCATTTTCAGAAAAAAAATTCAGACAATGGAATAAATATGATATTTCACAACTTTCAGTCAATTACACGCTTCCGAATGTCTTTTCCAAAAGTCTAAAAATCAGTCATACATTGTATCTGAATTTTTGTATAACACGCCGCCTAAAATGTGACTTTTTACCTTATTACCTTTTATGAATACCTTTCAAGGAAGAGGATTTTAGGTTTGCAATCAGTAAGTTCGTCGGTCCATCCGTCCGTCAATCAAGCATAGGGTTTCCTCTTTTTCCTAAACATTTTGAGATATTTTACTAGGGCAATATAAAAATTATCTAGGCAATTGTCAAGAGCCGAAAACCTACATTCAAAAAGAAAAAGTAGGTTCAAATCATCATGATTTGGTACTGGCATTTCAAGAGAAATGGTTAGTTAAACCGGTCTTAAGGTCCTTATCAGTAAATATTTTGGTCTAACTCTTTAACTAAACAAAATACCGAAGTTACTGTTAATGTTGGGTAATTAAGTTACTGTGCAGATTGGTCAACAGCCGAAGTCCATGAGATAAAAAAATTAGGTGGAAACCACCGGGAAATTGTCGAACGCAATGGTCATGACTTGGTACAGGCATTTCAAAAGAAGTGGTGGGTTAAATAGGTTTTATAGTAAGCCAAACCTCCCTTTCCATTGCGGTAGTATTCGGTGGCAAATCAACAGCAATTGCCATTGAAAGGTCGTAGATAGTTAAAAGAAATGAGTATCACAGAATTAAGTAAAGAAAGAATCTTGAATCAGAGTGCGGACTGAAACTTCAAATTTTTCCACAAGGGACTTATTTTATTAAAGAACCTTTTTAATGATCGTATAAAACGTAATTTTTTTGACGCCTACATTAATCATGCGGTCATAGAGATAACTTTGTCTAATGAGAAAGTCTGTATAAATTTGTGCTAGCTATTAATTTAGTTTCCGCATATGCGCATTTCGACAACTTATGTGTCTTCAGTGCGGATCAGAGCAGATCAAATCAAAACATTGGAAGTCCATAAAACAAAATACGTGAACAGCTGATAGAGAACAAATTACCAAAACGATCTTAACAGAAATGCCAAAATTCGCTTTAAGACAGAGCTATGCAAGAGAGAGACACTCCTTCTTAATAAAAAATTTGTGTATATGAATGGCAAGTTTCAAAATAAAATGTGTGTTCGGGTCAGCATCGACGCACTGACGTCTGGGTTGGTGAGTACACTAGGGTACTAACAGTCCAACAGCAGGGGCATCGGCCCAGTGGTAATGAATAACAAAACAATGATGTTATTGTTAATTAAGTTTCTGCATAGATCATGTTAAAGTTTCGTTTGATGTACATGACCGGGGCTGCGCACTTGGGAAAAATATAAAATATCATTCTCTGAAATTTATTGAGCACCTGATGTCACTGTCAGTTTTACTGGAGTTCACACTGTGAGTGCCTTTGTTTTGAATGTTGTAATTTATATTTCTGTGCTTTGTACCTGTCTAACGTCATTGTTTATTGTGTCTAACGTCATTGTTTTCTGTGTTCTCGTTTTGACCGTGTCTTTGGACTTCGATTTTTGTAAATTTCACTCCTTTGTTCTCAAGCATATTCCGAACTACCAGGTCATAATTGCAACCTGAACATTTCATTTAAATTGTCGGATTCTTTTATTTAATGTATGTTTAGAAATTTTCTTGTTCGTGCGTACTTATTTGCTTTGTCTTTGTCATGTCTCAAATTTGTCTTCAATATGAATTGCCGTAGATTTATTTCTAATTTTAGAATTTTCCGTATCTTCCTTTTGGCTTTGGTATTCATTTGTCAATGTAATTTAATATATAATACGCTAAACCAGGAAAATTATCCTACTTTACCCCTGCGTCCCATATCAAGAAAATAGGGAAAAGCGATATCCGGCGAAATTTTTTCAGTAATATTTTTACTCTTTTAGGGGATGTCTTCTGTGCTGACAGTCCATGTGAAAACGGAGGAACATGTCTTGGTAATGATTTTGGTTATAGATGTGAATGTGTACATGGATACGCTGGTTACAATTGTGAAAAACGTAAGTGCAACATTATTTCTAAACTTATGAACGGAGGTTCTCTTTTGAATAACAAAATACCGAAGTTACTGTTTGATCTTTTCTGTCTCTTTTATTACAAGTTCCAAACTGAGCGATAGCTCCGTGCATCCGTGCTGTATTAGTTTTCGACACATTTTGTTCTACATTGTTTGAGATATTTATTTTTTATATGGTACACAATTGTACCACCGTGAGTTATAGATCACGTTCTAGTTTGATTCTGGTCCACATGAGATAAGGGCCTGAACAATTTTCGTAAAATCTTTCTTCCTCCAATATTTTTATAAACTGTTGTGAATATGGAAAAATACCTTGTAATTGAGTCAGGCATCATAATTAATATATCAAGCTTTATTTTGGATCTTCTTCTATGCTTTTAGGCCCCGGACTTAAATGTAGATAATTTTGATAAAATATCATTTTTCAGGCTTTTTTTATTAATCATCCTCTTGCATAGCTCTGTCCTTAGCTGATTTTGGATTTTACATTTATATCTTATTGGTTATTTGTTCTCTATTAGTTTTTACTCGTAAATCCGTTTATGAACTTCCAAATGTTATGATTGTAACTGAACTGAGGAGACATAAGTTGTCGAAATGCGCATATGCAGAAACAAAATTTACAGGTACTTCGGTATTTTTTATCCATATATTCAGATGTAAAGTAAGTAAGCCATTAAACGAGTTCAAACGTGGTAAATTAGAAGTTTATCGGATTTTTTTTTCAAAAATATATTTAGTACGTTGGTCTAGTACAATTAGTTACAGATAAAGTTTTTCAAATCTGCTGATTTTGAGCTACAGTTTTTTAACATATTTGATTTTATGGTCTTCCAAACTTTTAAATTTTATCTGCACTGAAGAGACATAAGTTGTCTAAATGCGCATATGCAGAATTTAAATTTACAGTAACTTCGGTATTTAGTTATTTGCATTCTGCATGATCACCCTTTTTATGTCTAAAATTTACAGTTAGCGATATTACAATCTGTAGGGAATAATCTGTTTCTAAGCAATACTCTAAGAATCGAGCACCCCTTAACCCATCTTTCAAAAGTACGTATTGTCATATTCCCTCGTTTCAAGATTGTGGTCATGGAGTTAGTTGTCTACCTGTATTGGGTTTTATTCGTATGTTTACAAAACTGTAGGGAACGGGACAGATTAAGGAGAGGTTTGAGTACCTAGAAAACGGTTTAACCGTGCCACTTTTGCTAGTGCCGGTACCAAGTCCGACTGTTCCGAGTTCCTATCCTTGTTTACGTTGGCTTTTGTCTACTTTGTGTTTTTCCTGTGTAGTTCCCTAGCAGATCGTGGCATATAATTATAATTTTCAGCCATTGTAGGTGTTTCCTGTTGTCCTTTTTATTTCATTCATTTAAAATAAAAGAATTACCTCTGATTTGTCAACGTTTTTTCTGTGTATACTTCAATAGTCACTAGGAACAAAAACAGGCAAGAATAACTATGTAATGTAAATATTATATTGTGTACTCGCAAAATATTATACTGTGTAACTTGTACATGTTTTTATTTTCAATCACTTGATTTAATTCAGGAATAACATGACAGCAAACTGTGATTTAATGTGTAATGCCCAGTGCATTTTCCTTTTACTCCTGCGACCTTTACAAGTGACCACCAGACAAGAAATAAATAGATGTCTTTTTTGCTTCAAAATTTGATCTTCGTGATTCTTAAAAGCATTACGTCGAAATAAGGCAATTGTTGTCTCGCCTTACCCAAATGGACAGCTTGAGTTTGCACCAGTCGTCTGTCGATCGTCGTGAGTAAGGTTTAACATACTAATTTTGTCCACTGACACCAATGAACAAATACAAATTCTACAGTAGTTATTAGTTAACAAAATTGCTAATTTTGTTCCGTTCCAAACAAAAAAAAATTTAAAAAAATTTTGAATGATAGATGGAAGGTCCATAACAATGATTGCTCATCTTTTACAGAAAATACAACAAATCCTTACATGAAATCTCATTATTAAGTTAACTTTAACGTTTGACCTACTGACCCCAAATTAATAAATATATTCTAAGCTCTAGATCTGAAGCTTTAATTTAAGTTTGTTTCATTTAAACAAATAAAAGCATTCTGGCGTTTTTGCAGAGATAAGTTTTGGTCCAAACTTTCAATTTCTGTCACTTAATGTGGCCTTGACCCTTGACATTCTGATCCAATAAGCAGAATTATTATTAATTTCTTGTGTTTTCTCTATATTTAACAATGAATAGATAATGAGTAAATGCATATGAGATGAATTCGCTACTCTCTACAAATGAATGGTAGAACGAAGAAATGAAACAAGGGTTTTATAGTTTTTTATCTTGAAATCTCCATGAGGCCTTTTAAAATGAGCTTTGCTCAAACCTCAAAGTAAGTTCAGTTGAATTATTACAGGCATTCTGAAGTCATGCTTCTGAAGCGTTTCTGACGAACGGTTGACAAGATATCACTGTCACAATATACTTCCCTAAAATAGATTTAAAATAGATAAAATAGATTTTAGAATTTCCCCTTTCCTCGTTCTTGCTTCGGTATTCGTTTGCCGATGTACCCTAAAATAGGGGAGTCCATCGGTGTATGTATAAAAACATATTCAGATAGATTTGTGAGAGAAAATTATTTTGAAAAATACAAATTGTAGGTTCATTTGCAATAGGTAGGCTTTCAAAACCATTAATTTCCACTACCCGTAAAAAACAAAATGAACCCAACATAGGGACAGGGAGGTTTGGGTACACATAAATCGGTTTAACCCTACCGCTAGCTGTTGCTAGTGCTGGTACCAAGTCCGGCTACCCCGAGTTCCTGTTGTTGTCTATGTTTCTCTTTTTGCCATCTTATGATTTTTCTTGTGCAGTTCCCTGGTGGATTGTGGCATGTGATTATAATGTTCGGCCTTGTATGTGTTTCCTGTTATCCTTTCTTTATTAAAATCAGATAAACATGTTCTGTTAATATTGAAAGTTTCAGACATCATTGTTTAAAGATTTAAGAGGAGTTTATAACCCAAAATACGTATCCCTGGTAAAGGACAAAGTTAAAATATAATATAGGTCAAATTTAAGAAAAAATATTTAAATTGCTCTTCTTTTGTCTTTTATTTTCAGATCGGGCTCTCGCCGAACTTTCTGTTTGTGGATTTGAAGATGGAGAGGCAAGCTGCGTTTTCAAAGATTCTGAAAAAGACGATTTTGATTGGACCAGGCGCAGCGTATGTTTATTTTACTCAATATGTTCTTTTTCTATGGTGTTCTTTACCCAAATTATTTTAGTATCACATATTTATTAGTTCCTCATTAATATTGTAATAGAACTAAAACTGGGCAGAGTCCGCCATAAACTTTGAACTGGGGTAAATCTACCTTTTCAGAGAGTGCCAACATTACGTGTTAAAAGATTACAATCAAATTAATCATTAATGATCATGTAGTTATTTGTATAGTGAACACTTTTCAAAAAGAAATAGTTTGTAATTTGTATGCCCAAAGATATAAATAGGAACATTCACCAATCAAACAATTATTGATCTATTAATAAGATCACCCTGCATTTGGTCTATTGTACCTATTGATGTTTTGGGATGATCAAATCTGAATGACAAGTAACTCCGCTCAGTCAACCTTAACTTTTCCTACAATATTTGGACATTTTATTACAAAATGTTGATATACTTCGTTAAATAGAATGAACTAAAATTTCAGATATTAACTATAATAATAACTCGTCAGTAATTTATTATTTCTATGTTAAAGATCAAACATTTTCAGATGATACTTTACATAGCGTTTGCAATATAAAATACGTATTAGGAACGTACGAATTCCAACAACATCAATAACGTTTATGTGTGCCAGGACTTGATAATATTTGAATTACAACTAAATATACAAACTGCGATAAACTCGTACACGATACTTTCTACTCAGCATAATTTAAAAATTTTAATGATTCTATTTTTAGCTCAACTTACTATAGCCGGGGTGAGCTTTTGCCATAATTTGACCTCCTGAGTCAGTCGTTCGTTCGTCGTTAGTTATCCATTTGTAATTATTTCATTCATAGATTTTCTCCCCTATAAACATTCGACCAGTTAGAACAAACTTGGAAACAGTAGTCTTTGGGTGGTCCCTTTTCAATTTTAACGTGCAGATCCGTGTCCTACCAAATTTAGCCGCAAACGTTGAACATATTTTTACATTGCATCATATGGATAGAGATTTTAAATATCTTTTTCTCAGAAAATACTAGTCCAAATAGATCAAAAGTGGCAATTACATCTAGATGGTGATTTCCAAACAGGTATCCGGAAGGTTCTGACTTTATCCAAGACGGCCGCAAACGAGAAAAATAGTTAAAATTTTGGCTCTTTGGAAAAGACATACAAAGATCTCCTCATAAGAAACTATCAGAACTACTAGTCCAATAAGAGATTAATAAGTCACAATTCTTCTTAGATGGTTCATTCCAAAAAGGTATCCGGTAGGTCTGTACCTCAACTTAGATGGCCGCAAGAGGGGTCCATAGTTTGACATTGGACCTCATTCAAAGAATTTGGTCTCTTAAACCACCAGTTTAATCAGACTCAATTTTGATCACAACAGTCCTAGGGTGGTTCCCTTTGAAAATTTTGTCTAGCAGGTCTGCATCTTATACAAGACCACAAGCTGGGTACATAGTTTAACATTGGATCCTATTTGGAAATGCTATTCTTGCCGCTATGGTCCAGGTAGTTTAACATTGGATCCTATTGGAAATACTATTCTTGCCGCTATGGTCCAGGTGAGCGATACAGGCTCTTTTTAACCACTTGACAAATTATTTAACTATCACCTTTTAAATAAAAATAAAGTCAGCAGATGGAGTTATATGAATACCTAAAATCGAGGTTTATTCCTTATATTATCGCTGGATACAATTAGACGGTGTCTTGTCTTCGTAATTTAATATAAAAAGTTTGTTTTGTGTAGAAACACATAACGTGTATATAATATAAAAACAATATCACTTTATTTTTAATGTTTATTATAAATTAATACCACATCCATGTAATTCTGAACACCTGCCAATATTGCTGTTTTGTTTTTGTTTTTCGATATAACAATTTTACACTTATATTTTCATCTGCAAATTGATCAGTTTGTATGTCATTTAAGGTATATCGAATAATGATCAAATATTCTTAGAAAATAGAACTTAGAAATATTCTTTGGTACAATCGAACTTGATTAACGTAAATCAAACATAGGTCTTTTAATTGACTTATACATGACAATCCGGCGACAAGCAATAGGTAAAAGAAAGCGATGTCATTTACGCTCAACAAACGACGTAAACAACGGCAGTAGAGTACCGAATGGACGAAGGAGTGGAATTTACAAAAATCGAAGTCCAAAGACATGGCCAAACGAGGACAGAGAAACAATGACGTTAAACACCGAAAACAATGCCGTTAGACAGATACAAAACACAAAAATAGAAAACACAACATTCAAAAACAAGGCACTCACTGTGTGAACTCCAGTGAAACTGAGAGTGGTATTAGGTGCTCCGGAAGGGTAGGCATGTCCTGCTCTGTTAACAGCAACCGTCACACGGTCATTTAGGCATATATATGTTTTTGAAAAATTACGTAAAATTATGAAAGTGCTTAAAATAGTAAACAAAAGCACATGTTTTAGTTGTTGTTATTTTGTAAACGACGAATAGCTGGTTGTTTGAACTCTTTCAGCTCTCTCCACTTTTGATTGTTTTTTTTTGGTCTTTCAATTGTTATATGTATCTCAAGTATGTAGATATAAGCTTAAAATAGGAAAGATAACAGAAAACAACTACATTGGCCAATCACAATCACATGCAACAATTCACGAGAAACTGCAAAAATACACAAAAAGACAAAGTACAAAATTAAACAGAAATAGATATTCGGGATATCTTGACTTTTTTGCCGGCAAGGTTAAACAGGTTTATGATGGATACCAATTTTTTTTCTCTATGCCGTTCCCTATAATATAACAAAGCTGTCTGAATGACATCTGCAGAGGCATAAAGAACTGTGTTTCGGTTTTTTTTTTGTTGTTTGATAAAAAATTTCAGAGTCTATACAAATCTGTATCCCATTTATGCTGACATTTACTGTTCATTCAAGGGTTATCAGAAACAGTTCAAAATGGTCCATCAATACTTTTAAAGAAGAATATTGAGATTTTAAGTCCATTTAGAAGAATAATATTGACATCAGGCAAAAACAAATTGATCAATCAAAGAACAACAGGGGTTACGATTTGAAAAATAAGGAAATGAAGTTGAGGCAAGAAATAAAATCTGTTACACAACGTAGCTCTTTTCTAACCAAGAAATTAATAAGTTATAGCTCTTTTCTGCACATAGGGCAGCGTTTCTGTATACAGCTTCTTTCACAATAATTTGCGATTCGACTTTCTGTATATTTGCCTAAAAGCCACATAAAGATGCGAATTTCCACTATTTTTAATACGAGGACCAGGTAGAGGGAGACCCTTGATCCAATTCACCTAATGCATCACAAGTTTAATTAAAATTCTAATAGGGTTTGTACATCCTTTCATTGTTTATTTGTAAATAATAAAATACCGAGGTTACTGTGAATTTAGGTTCTGCAAATGCGCATTTCGACAACTTATGTCTCATCAGTGCAGATAAAATCAAAATATTTGGAAGTCCATAAACCGAAATAGGTGTAAAACTGATAGAGAACAAATTACCAATAAGATCTAAATAGAAAAGCCAAAATCAGCTAAGGGCAGAGCTATGCAAGAGGGAGATACTCCTTAGTTTTAAACAAAATTTACTAAAATTTAGATATTGCATGTTTCCAAAGAAATTCGGTTTTCGGGCCAGCACCGAAGTAGTGGCTACTGGGTTGGTGAATACCCTCGGGGACTAACAGTCCACCAGCAGTGGCATCGGCCCAGTGGTAACAAATAATGAAATACCGAGGTTACTGTGAATTTAGATTCTGCATATGCGCATTTCGACAACTTATGTCTCATCAGTGCAGATAAAATCAAAATATTTGGAAGTCCATAAACCGAAATAGATGTAAAACTGATAGAGAACAAATTACCAATAAGATCTAAATAGAAAAGCCAAAATCAGCTAAGGATAGAGCTATGCAAGAGGGAGATACTCCTTAGTTTTAAACAAAATTTACTAAAATTTAGATATTGCATGTTTCCAAAGAAATTCGGTTTTCGGGCCAGCACCGAAGTAGTGGCTACTGGGTTGGTGAATACCCTCGGGGACTAACAGTCCACCAGCAGTGGCATCGGCCCAGTGGTAACAAATAATAAAATACCGAGGTTACTGTGAATTTAGGTTCTGCATATGCGCATTTCGACAACTTATGTCTCATCAGTGCAGATAAAATCAAAATATTTGGAAGTCCATAAACCGAAATAGGTGTAAAACTGATAGAGAACAAATTACCAATAAGATCTAAATAGAAAAGCCAAAATCAGCTAAGGACAGCTATGCAAGAGGGAGATACTCCTTACTTTTAAACAAAATTTACTAAAATTTAGATATTGCATGTTTCAATGTTTCAAAACTATTACAATTTTGAAAAAAAATGTCCTTGGAAGTTGCATTTTTCACAATAAGATATGACGTTTTATACAAAACTCAACGTCATAATCATAAGATGTCCAGCTTTGGTTGGAGAAGTTTTTTAATTTGGTTTTTAAGCGCACAATTTGCAGACCCTATTAGAAAAATAAATTGTTTGTCAATGAATATATGTCGCATGTTACTAATTCTCTATGCATCATATTTTGAAGGGGTCTACACCTTCTTCTGGTACTGGGCCATGGAATGCCTACGACGGAACGTATTATAAATACATAGAAGTATCCTCACCAATACAGAATGGAGAGAAGGCCATCTTGACAACGGAAGGATCACAGTTAACTTGTAAATAATGATTTTCAATAATTTTGTGTTCTTTAAAGTATCCAGTTCAGTAAAAATAAGATAATTAACACAACAAAAACTTTAAAAAAATATTCTGAAACATAAACGTTTTTTAGATTGCCATGAACATAAGTAAACATTTGTATAAATACTACACGTATGTTTAATATTTGGAGGGACATACATTTCCCTTTAAAATGTAATATGAGCAACTCATCCTTTTCATCCTATTTGTTTTAATAAAATAATGTTACATCTTCAGTTTCTCCATATCTGACAACAAATCAACTCAGTTTTATTTTTGGCTCATAGCAAAAGTTCTTTGTAAAGATTTAGAACATCTTTCCAAACTTCGTTTCAAACCGTAATTCCAGGTTCAAGGAAAGTTATTCTATCCAACTTTGGTTGTCCTTTAGTTATGAATAAACTAACCCATTTTGAATTTTAACATACACTATCCTAATCCATGCTATCTGTAGCCCTTTAATGAAATAATTTATCAATTTGTCGTCTGGATCTGGAATTGATTCAGTCGAGAAATTATGATGATGATGATGATGATGATGATGATGCAAAAAATGAAAATCGCTTATTGGAAAACAGTCCATGTTAATTATCGGACCATAATTTGAATTTGATATCGTGTACATCCTACCAGACAACATGAAGAATTTTTTAGGATTAATTTAAAGGAAATACCGGTAATTTTTTTTGCTGAGATCAGAATTTATCAACATTTAAACATTTTGTTGAAGTTAAAGACTATTGAAAATATGTTGCTTAAACTTTTTTGTTCAGTATATAGTGCAATTATTGATATAAACTCTATTGAAATCGAATTGGTTAAAGACGATAAAAACCAAATTGAATCCAAATTTGGAACTTTTTGCTGAAATTTTTGTTGATTCTTTTTGACATAATTTGATTTCTGCTTCAAATTTCCTTTATCCAACAAAAGTTATGATTGCCATGCTTTACATGTGTACATATGCATACAACAATTTCTGTTCCCTTTTGTATAAATCTGCAAAAGCTGCCTATAAGAAAATAGAAAAACAACTAGATTTGCAATTGCAAGCAATAGCTGATGTCGCCCCTGGCAGACAATTCGATGTTCCCATCTTGTTCGTGGTGTCAAAATCTACCTAGACATCATTTTTTGTTGAAATCGGTCAAAGTTGAAATTTTGACGTTTTTTTTGGCGGCCATCTTGGAATTGTCTGTCATTTTGAAAAATTTTTTGTTGCATGTCCATCTTCTTATGGTGATCCTACTTTGTACCAAATATGAATGAATTCTGTCAAGGCATGGTGAATAAAAGGATATGGAGTAAACGCACATGAGACAAAATCTCTACAAATACATGGTAAAAAACAAGCAAAGGAACAACGCTTTTATTGTTGTTCTTCATCTTGAAGTCACCATGAGGCCTTCAACAATGAGCTTTGCTCATACCTCATAGTAAGTTCAAGACGGCCCCTAGCACCGGTTTAAGCGGAAATCTTTACTAATTGTCGAGCAACGCTACATCCATGTCTTTCTTTGTCATGGGTGCGGGATTGTCAACAAACCTCAATAAAACTGGCAAAGTGCTCTTACAATCACTGTCATCCTTTGCCCGACAAAAGCACTAGTGTCTTAAGCTAATGCACAACTACAACATATAGACAAACACAGGGCACTCATCAAGTCGAATGTAAGAAAAGTTGGCGTTATAATTAAATGATTTAATGATTTTCAAGGAAATCCTACAAATTCAAAACATTGACGTAACTTGGCAGCCATCTTGAAAATGGAGGCCATTTTGATTTTTTTTTTGGTTTTTGCACAACTTCATAAGGTGGTCCAACATTTTTCCAAATTTGAATGAATTCGGTCCAGGCATCTCTGAGAACGAAGCCGGACAAAAATCATTGGAAGAAAGAAAGCGGAATAATAATAAAGAAACAGACAAAAAACAATATGTCGTCCCGACAACGTCTGTGGCGACATAATTAATTTCGGATAATTACACACTACATGTTCAGATTGATATTGAAGATAGAATGCTATTTTTACAAAATAAGAAAAATAAATTTTTATTTTTACGAAATCTTTCCTAAATGTAAGAGGAAAGGAGGAAGAAAAAAAATTCCAGAAAAATTGAGGTGGGGCAAAAAAACTGTAATTTGGAATAAAACAACAGATTTCTTGAATAAAAGGCCAGATATCTGAAGGAAAGGACCAAAACAAATTTCAAAAAGCGAATTTTTTATTCAATTTTGGGGCCAAAGTTTAAAGGTAGGAGGGTTCGTAAAACTAAAAATAAAAAAGGAACGGCCTCAAACAAAAGAAAATTATACTGACGTTTATATTATTTGTCAAACTTGGAGTTATAACTTGTTTTAAAGCTTTTCAGTCATACTGGTTTATGTACTTATATTTTGGGAAAAAAACAACCTTGATGCATGGGCACGGGCACTGTTGATATGAATTTCCTGATCATTTACAGGAAATGGCGTACATCAATCGAATTATATTGATAGAATACTGAATTTTTCTGTCAGTGCAGTATGAAGACATTTGATATTTATATTTTAATTACGAGAAATTTAGTTAAATGTTATATATTCTTTGCTTTTAAATGTAAATAGATATTTGGCAAAGAAAAAAAAACAATTTTGTGTGTCATCTCACATATTCATAAAATTTTACAATTAATTGGAAGCTTAAGGTAGATGGGGACTCCAAATTTTGTTGCCATAGATTTTTAGCTCACCTGGCTATGCCAGGGTGAGCTTTTGCCATCACTTGGCGTCCGTCGTCCGTCCGTCGTCCGTCAAGAATTTCAAAAATCTTCTCCTCTGAAACTGCTGAGCCAATTGTAACCAAACTTGGCCTGAAGCATCACCAGGGTATGCAGTTTAAAAATTGTGTTCGATTAGTCTGAAGACCAAACAACATGGCTGCTATTACTAAAAATAGAACATAGGGGTAAATTGCTGTTTTTGCAAATAACTTAAAAACCGTTACAGAAATCAAAAAATCTGACAAGGAGTAAAAGTGATCAGCATAGCAAGATCTACCTGCCCTGCAATTTTGAAGAAAATCCGATTACCCGTCTTGGAGTTATTGCCCTTTTTCCGTAAAATGTTCCAAATTTGTGCATTTTTTATTTTTTATTTCAAAAAGTGTAACAGTTAAATGTAAATTGCAAAAATGTACAGCATATCAAGATCTACCTACCCTGAAATCTTGAAGAAAATCCCAAACCCTTTTAGGAGTTATTGCCCTTTTTTCACCGAATTTTAAAAATTTTCGTATTTTTCATCTTTTATTTCCAAAACTATAAAAAATGAAGGTTAAGTGTAAATTGATAGAATGTTTGCCATGCTGTGGCGACTTCAAAACTGATGTTGAAAATTGTTCCTTGACCGCCATTTTCAAAATGGCCGCCAAAAAAGGCGGGAAAATTCAACATTGTCCGATTTCAATGACATTTGGTTTTCAAATAAATATTGATGTTGCGACTTCAAATCCGGTGTTTAAAATTGTTTGTTGACTGCCATTTACAAAATGATCTCTCGACTTCAAAACTGGTGTCGAAAGTCAGGTTCTTAGCAAGAACGTTTTTTTGTCAAAAAAGCCCAACAAAGAAATATAGTAAAACATCTTCAGACTCTAAAAACAGTTCAAGATATTGGAGGTGTTTGAGATACGAAAGTCTGAGAAACTGAAGATCAACTGTATAACTTACAATGCTACCTTGATTGTAGCAACTGAAAGCCAGGTGAGCGATACAGGCTCCTGGGAGCCTCTGGTAAGAATATCACATACATTTTATTCCTGAAAATATTTTATCCTTTGGATACAATTTCAGGAATAACTTATCCCATTAGGACAAAAATTTTTGTGATATTTTATCTTGATAAAATTTCAGGTGATATTTTACATTTAGGATAAAATTTCAGGGGATATTTTATCTTGAGGATAAAATTTCAGGTATGACAAATTATTTTGTTGCATATACACTTATTGTTTATTCACACTTATGCCCTAAGGCTTCAAGAAAGTTCGATTCTCAGCTATGAGATGTGAGATTTTACCATCACTTTGTGTCCATTGTCCGTCGTCCGTCCGTTGTATGTCAACAATTTCAAAAATATTCTCCTCTGAAACTGCTGAACCAATTGTAACCAAACTTGGCCTGAAGCATCACCAGGGTATGCAGTATCAAAATTGTGTTCCATTGGTCGGCTGGTCAAACAGCATGGCCACCATTGCTAAAAATAGAACATAAGGGTTAATTGCAGTTTTTGGCCAATAACTTGAAAACCGTTACAGATAAAAAAAATCTGACATAGGTTGAAATGATAAGCATGATGAGATCTACCAACCGTGCAATTTTTAAGAAAATCTTGAAACTGGTCTCGGGAGCTAAAGCCCTTTTTCCGTAAAATTTTCAAATTTTTGGCATTTTATATTTTTTATTTCAAAAAGTGTAACAGAAAGAGGTCTAGTGTATATTGCAAAAACATTTTCGTCTTGTATTTCCCAAACAATAGAAGCTGAAGATTAAGTGTAAATTGATAAATTGTTTGCCATGCTGTGGCTACTTCAAAACTAGTGTTGAAAATTGTTTGTTGACTGCCATTTTTCAAAATTGCCGCCAAAAAAAGCGGGACAATTCAACATTGTTCTATTTCAATGAAATTTGGTTTCCAAAGTGATATTGATGTTGCGACTTCAAAACCAGTGGAGGTGTTTGAGCTACAAAAGTTCGAGAAACTGAAGTTACAATATTCCCTTGATTTTGGCAACTGAAAGCCAGGTGAGCTATACAGGCTCCTGGGAGCCTCTGGTTTTAATTTTTACAGGAAAGTTTCCTTATTATATTAGCATTGAAATAAAAGAATAAAAAAAGGGGGTCACAAGGCTTGTTTTTAAAATAATTGATATTAAAATAATCAAATATTTCTAATGCATATATAGGGGAGACAGGTATTTTGTTGTTTTCTTTTAAACTATTCCATAGATTCCTCTCTACTTTTCTCATGTTCAGCCCTTTGAACATACTTTCAAAAAATATAAAGAAAAATGGGGGTTACCGACTTTGTTTTCCAAATAATTTGCAAAATGTGAATTTTCATAGTGATATCTATGTAAAATATTTTTATCAGATTATCTCCCTTTTTCAAATACCCTCTTCCCAATTTATTTAATTATCAAGTTACTATACCTCATCCAATTAGATAAATACATGTTAAATCAAGTAAAAGTAGGTCTTTTTCATTTTGTATCATAGATTTGCATATTTAAAAAGCAGAAAATACCATAACAGCAAAAACAACAAATTCAAAATGGCGGAAGACTACCGATCTACCTTAATATAAGAAACAAGTTATCAAAAAGAAAAAGATAATTAAAAAAAAATAAAGATTGCCTGAACTGTACCAAACTAACTTATAAGAAACGCTGACTGGCAATTTCAAAGTTTTAGTGCCTCGTATATGTTTTAATAAAAGTATCAGGTTTAAAAATATCTTATATTGATATTTTTTTTCAGCGTCACCTTATTGTCTAAAGTTCAACTATCATATGTACGGAAATCCGGATTCGTTGGTAATTTCTGCAGGTGAATTTGGTTCGTCTGATTTTTCGGAGTTTTGGAGTCTATCAGGAAGTCAGGGCAACCAATGGCACATAGCTTTTGTTGATATTTCACAATTTTCAGATCCTGTGGTAAGTTGATATGAAGATTTCTTGTTTATGACAATTACCAAAAAATTACATATTTGTAATTGTATTCTTTGTAAAATATATTATATAATTTGTAATTGTATTCTTTGTAAAGTATATTAAATAAGCTTCAATTTGATACCAAATTTCAGTACATCTAACTTATCTGCATAAAAACTATGGAGCTTAAAAGTTAAAATTAAGATTAAAACTAAAATACAAAACGTTTTGTGTGGTGTATAAAAGTTGCCCTATACTGTCTATGCATGCAGGTTATATTCGTGTTAACATTATTTATTTTGAAGAGGCGATATTAAAGGACTGAAAAAAATCGGTCTGGATCATAAAAGTGGGGGGTCGGGTGGTGCACGAAAAGTGATTTAAGTCCATGGCCAATTATACTGGGAAAGTAATTTTTTTTATTCCCCAAAACCGTTTCATACATCAAGTTGAAAATTACTAGGCATCATAACATAATGGTGCTCTACCGAAATGTGATTATGGAACGCTGCTCGTAAATCTAAGATGAATGCCATCAAATATTTTATTTAAACGTGGGAACCAATGGGAAAATTTAGTAAACTATTTATTATTGAAAACAACTTCATTTTTATTTAAATTGTCGAGATATTCAGNGGGGGGGGTCGGGTGGTGCACGAAAAGTGATTTCAGTCCATGGCCAATTATACTGGGAAAGTCAAACCGTTTCATACAACAAGGTGCAAAATTACTAGGCATCATAACATAATGGTGCTCTACCGAAATGTGATTATGGAACGCTGCTCGTAAATCAAAGATGAATGCCATCAAATATTTTGTTTAAACGTTGGAACCAATGGGAAAATTTAGTAAACTATTTATTATTGAAAACAACTTCATTTTTATTTAAATTGTCGAGATATTCAGTTCTATTTCAAGAAAATTGCTTTCAAGGACGATCAAGACAAGTTCAATTTATCGAGATCAAGCAGGAGAACTTTGTTCAAGGGCAATCAAGATGTGTTAGTTTTTCCCAGAATAAACAGGATCAAATCGAGATCTTGTTTGATCTTAACAAGCTTAACACGTGTTGATCGTCCTTGAAATCAATTATCTTGAAAACCAACTTAAAAAATTTTCCACTGTCTTAACAAATTGGGTAAACCCTGTCAGATCGTGATTTGATCAAAATGGCCAAACAAGATCTAGTGCCCGCTGGTTAAATCGTATAGTAACCTTGTAAGCGATACAGGGTCGTGCGATTCTTTAACGTACACGTTGATTCGTTGGAACATTTTTTTTACCGTTGCTTCTTCTGTTGTTTTAAAGAATGCGATATTTTCTTCGGAGAAAAACGGATTGCTGAATGAGAAATATGACTTTTGAAATCTGTGTCAGTTTTGTATCATCGAATGATAACATTTATCGTTTGCTCATTTATCATATAAAAATTTGTGAATCATAGAATCAAACTTGATAGTATACATTATTTGCTCTGGTAGTTCAAAACGAAATAAAAGAAGTAAATGTTAAGACACCTTTGACCTGTCCTAATGTATCTAACAAAAACAGTCTCAATAAAACTCTTTGACGTAAAAAAACCCATCACGATGTTGATCGCCTTGAAAACCGTTAATATTTAGAAAAGATATTCAACTATATTCATACTTTAAACATTAAATCAATATCAAATTGTAAATAATGTGCTAAAGAAAAAGCAAAAAATGCACACTGTCTAAAATATCAAGTTTATTCGAAATGCAAGGTTATGCGGCGAGTGAAAAAATTAATTCAGATATATAAATATCTTTTCTTCCGTAAATGGCATGTAAGATAGCCCCTAGAAGACAGCGTGGCGTGAGGCTGTCTAACAAGGGTAAACACCCAATCCAACAGTCCGAATTGTTCAACGTCACAATTGTTCCAATAATTAACTCCGTGAATTATTTGACGTCACACTTGAAAAATCATTAAGGAATGGCAAGTTTTCGTTTGTTCGTTGTATTTTACAGAAGAAATAGGTTCTAACACTCGACTTAAATTAAAGATCGGGATATTTTCCACTTATGTAAGAACTTCTACGTCTTTTACACGCGTTTCACTCGGGAAAAGACGTAATTTCTCACACTCGAGGAAGATTTTCCTTATCTTTGATACAGATACTATTAGTCTTTTTTTTCCTGCAGTTGTAAGTTTATTTCTCTAATTATTATGTGAAATAAATTGCAAGGTATTATTGAGCCAAATGCTGACACGCCTTACAGCATAATATTATAATTCAAGCCTGCGAAAAAGATCGAAATGTAAATTATCGTTATGCCTTCCGGGGACACTAATGAAACTTCCAGTTTTGGTAGCAGATGCATCATACCAGTTTATAAGCTATCAAACATATGTATTAACATATAAAGGTATATTTATCCCCGCACTTTCGAAGAAAGTTCGGGGATAATGTTATACCCTCAGTCTGTCCGTCCGTCCGTCCGTCTGTCACACTTTTCTTGTGACTCAAACTCCTCCTACATTTTTGATTTAGGGATTTAATTTTGTTGTAGAAATGTTGCATATAGTCCGCAGATGTGCAATAAGCTTTCGGATTTCCGATATTGGTCTTGATGCAAACAAGAGGCCCCATGATGTAAATTTTAACAAAGACCCAAAGAAGTGGATTAGACACATGTGGCATGTGACGCAAACTCCTCCTACATTTTTGGATTTAGGGATCAAATCTTTATGCAGAATTGTTGCAAAGTCTATAGATTTGCAATAAGCTTTTGGAATTTTGGTTCCGGTTCCAACTTTGGTAAATTTCCTGAAAATGTCAAAGACACATATTTTTTTTTACTTTTGGCATATTATCTTATATTCTGACAAGTGTTTGGTAAAAAACAAAATTCTGATAACTTAGGATTCTGAGAGGCGGTTCCAATTTTGGTTAATTTCCTGAAAGTCTCAAAGACCACTTATTTTTTTGGAATTCTACCTAGCAACCGTATTTAAAATGTTTGTGTAGTTTAGGACAAACATTTTCATGAATTGGATTTCAAAAATATTTGATTCCAATGTTGGTAAAATTCCTGAAAGTCTCAAAGACCACTTATTTTTTTGGAATTCTACCTAGCAACCATACTTAAAATGTTTGTGTAGTTTAGGATGAACATTTTCATCAATTGGATTTCAAAAATTTTTGATTCCAATTTTGGTAAATTTCCTGAAAGTCTCAAAGACCACTTATTTTTTGGAATTCTACCTAGCAACCATACTTTAAATGTTTGTGTAGTTTAGGAAAAACATTTTCATCAACTGGATTTCAAAAATATTGATTCCAGTCTTGGTAAATTTCTTGAAAGTCTCAAAGACCACTTATTTTTTGGAATTCTACTTAGCAACCATATATCCTAGAATTCTTTTAGAATGACTATCAATAGGTAGATTTAAAAAAATAATGAAAAAAATATGCCAAGGGTGTATAACAACTGTTTTCTGTGTCAAACAGAGAGTGCGGGGATAGCTGTCGTTTCCGACAACATCTAGTTTTTTTTTCAAACTGGCTATAAATATGAGACTGAAAAGGTTCATGCTGATTGTGCTTTTGTCTTGTGGTGTTCTTGTTCTTTTTGTTAATTCCTTTGGTTTTCGACACATTTTTGTTAATTTGTGTTAATTCTGAATTGTCGTTTTTTTATTTTTGATTGTAGAACCTTCTCCTTTCTCCCTTTTACTTCGTTATTCGTTTGGCGATTTATTAACGGTATACAAGACCCAGCTTTAACTTATTATAGCAGGATAAAAAGAAAGAACAAACAAACATAAGCAAAAATCCCAACATGTATATGGATATAAAGTATAGATGTATCTTATTCTTTGGGAATATTTGTTTACTGAATCTAAAGAAGATTAAATACAACAACAATTAAACACAGCCACAATTAGAGAATGTTGAAATAAAAATGCGTAAGCAATGACGAAATATCAAGTAAGTGCACATGAAACAAAGTCTCTACAAATACATGGTAAAACAACGCAATAGCACAACGCTTTTATTCTTGTTTTCATCTTGAAGTCACCATGGAGCCTTCTACGATGAGCTTTGTTCTAACATCGTAGTAAGTTCAAGACGGCTCTGTTTAACTCTGTGAAATTCTGAAACTGCATCAATACAAATTATTGATTCTGCATGAACGACTTTTGAATGAATAAAGTATATCATAATTCCATATAACATTTCATTTCTTCAGATTGATATTATGGGAAAGAAGGGAAACTCATTCCAGGGTGATATAGCCATTGATAATGTTGATTTGAAAGAAGGCATATGCAGTAAGTGTTCCAAAGGGATTCAAACGGTGAACCATCTTTAAAAAAATTAACATCAAAAACAAAGCAAGAGTAGAACTTTGCAGTAAAAATCAGTACTGTTAATGACGATTTCGACAACTTATGTATGTTAAGAGAAAATAAAAATGACAAAAATTGGTGCACAAAGTGAAAACTAGGAAAGAGATGAGAAAATATAACAAACCTAATATCACAAAACAACTGTACTTACCTCAGAGCCTTCAGTGAGAAAATTTTCTGCTGTTTAATTGGCCATATGTTTAAGAAATAATTCATCGCGATATATGATTATTATCATTTTGCCATAATCATGGATATAAATTCGAATTTTTATCGGAGCGTAAATGAGGAGTTAAATTCATTAATAAAAGACCCAGGCAATGGTTAACTGACAACAACCAATCACTTGCCATGAATTGTTCGATTCTAATATGACAGAAAATGTAATTTCCGTTCTGAAGCGATCTTAAAGATGACCGTTTTCATGTCTCCATTGTTGTCTGTGTCTTTGATGTTACAATCAACAATTCGATTTTTTTAAGTAGATGCAAATTCAGGATGGAAATCAAACAATACACATTTACGTAATTGAACGGCTTGGTTATTTTTAAAAAAAATCCTTACACCTTATTCCTTTCATAAACCAAGACGGACAAAATTAAAAACACATGGTTATTTTGGTTGACGATTCACAAAAGCCATATTAGAGATTTATTGCCAGAGCAGACGTCAATGATTGGTAATTGCGTCGTCCATGTGGGAATGAAGTTACAAATTCATGAATTTGCAGTTTAATTCAGGTATAAAAGAAGAAATAAGATAAAATGCCTAAATAAAGTAAAAGTGCGATATTTAACTTAACATTTTTTATGTATATTTTTACCTAGAGAAATCCATGTCATGTGATTTTGAAGACAAAGATGAAAATTGTATTTTCACTGACTCCAGTGATGATAACTACGATTGGAGAAGAAGAACTGTAGGTTTATATATTCTCATTCACCAAAGTGATCTGCATCTTACGATATCAATACTTAGAAAAAAACACAATATAAGTTTGTTTTTGACAAAAATGTTATTGCATACATGGAAATTTTAATGTAGGGATAATTATACCCCCGCTTTAGCGGACGGTATATGCTGCTCATGGTGTCCTTTCGTTCGCTCCTCCTTCACCACCTTGCGAAATTCAATGAAACTTTCACAGAATGTTCAGTACACATTGCCATTGTGCACCATCTATTTAGAATTTTGATTTGATCTTTGGGGGGGTATATATTTTGTGAGCTTTGATCACAGTTTTTCTAATTGTCGCTACATACGCTTTCAAGTAGAATCTCCGAAATACATCCTTTGTGTGAATATTTTGTTTAACATACATAAGAAAGCAAACGAAAGTTGGAAAGATTTTAGCGTGAAGATTACACCTTCGTATAAAATCGCGAAATAAAAACCCCTTTAAAATCTTCATTCTTACATTTATTATTAATGTGGAATTTTCTGAATGAATTTTGGTAAACATATGAAAGAAAACAGAAAGAAGAGCAGTTTGCACGTCAAAGTGTCGTATGCCGACGCTAAAGATAAAAATGCAAGAGAAGTCGGAACATTACTGTCTATGTATGGGAAATTGATAATTTGTAATTAAAAGTCGTGCCTTTTATCGTAAATTTTATTATTGAGATGACCATTTTTGTCAAATTCGAGATGTAAGTGTAAGTAGGTGTGGATCAGACCGTTCTTTGTTTCTTTTATCTGAGGACTACATTTTACATGTATAATGGAAGTTGTCTTGACATGCCTGCGCCTCATCTAAGATGGCTGCAGTGGTAAAATTAGTTAAACATTGGACCCTTTACTTAGGGAAACATCCCTGATTTGGTCCAATTTGTAAATTCTTTCTGGTAAGTCCATATCCTATTCAAGATGTAAAATGCATATTGTGCAATTGCCACAAAATAAAAATGGTATTGTGGGCCACAATCACTTTCTTTATCCTTTTTCCATTTGAGATGTTTTCATTTGTATGATTTTGTGATTTGTTTTCTTCTCCTCTGAGACTTCTTTTTGGAACCAAACTTGGTTACTGTTGTCCTTTGTTTGCCTATGACGAAAACAATCAACTCCCTTACATCTACTGGGTACCTAAACTTTGAAAAATTACTGTAATAAAGCTTTCTCCACAAGCGGTGTGAATCAAATGTGGATTCTTAAAAATTCCAAAGATTCCTTGAACAGCTATCCTCAACCAGTCTTACCCATTGCCATAGCATTCAAACTTTTTGACTTTTTTACTCTTTATAAAACCCTGCCTCACAATAAACTGAAAACAGTAATTGCATATTTGATACATCAATGTGTCTGCACTAAAATCGAGAACGCAGATACACCTATTTAGTTAAAGGGAAAAAAAAGATATATTTTTGTTAAGAACAACACTGATTCAAACAAAAAGTACACTGAGACTGACGTAATCAGAATGTTAGAATTTTTGATCGACAATATTTTGGTCGAATTCGGAGGTCGTGTTTTCCAACAGACAATAGGGATTCCTATGGGAACTAACTGTGCGCCGCTTTGAGCTGACCTTTTCCCTTACTCGTACGAGGCCAAGTTTTTACAAGGTCAAAAACATTTAGCCCAGTCCTTTAATTTCAGCTTCCGCTACATAGACGATGTACTTTCTCCTAATAATCCTAAATTTAAGGAATATTTACATCAGAAATGGGCTTGAAATTAAAGAAACAACTGAAGCATTACTTCAGCTTCGTACCTACATCTTTTATTGTATATTGACGAAGATGGACGTTTGAAATCTAAGCTATATAACAAGCGTGGTGATTTTAATTTCCCAATTGTGAACTTCCCTTTCTAAGCAGCAATATAAGCTATGGCGTGTACATTTCACAGTTGATTCGTTACTGTCGAGCGTGTAGTTTGTACAGTGATTTTTAAAAGAGCATAAACACTGTCCAAAAAGCTGCTTAGTCGGGGACTTTTTTCAGCTTATATTAATTTCATCCCTCAAGAAATTCTATGGCCGTCACCATAACATCATTGAAAGATTTGACGTGTCAGTATCCCAAATGAAAATGGACATTTTCAGCTAGATTCACGTCTTCCGGATTTGACTACCGACTTTGACATTTTCCCGGATTGACTCGCTCACAGTGTGACGGGTGCTGTTAACAGAGCAGGACATGCTAACCCTTCCGGAGCACCGGATGTCACTCTCAGCTTCACTTGAGTTCACACTGTGAGTGCCTTTGTTTTGAATGTTGTGATTTGCTTTTTATTTGTCTAACATTATTGTTTTCTGTGTCTAACGTCATTGTTGTCTCGCCCGCGACGAAAGTCGCGGAAAGCGAGACATAGGCGTGCAAAGTATGACGGCGACGGCGACGGCGGCGTAAACTCAAGTTTTAATATAGAAGCCTTTGATGTAGGAACTTTATATTTGGTCCATAGGTAGCTTACGGCGAACCCTATCTGTCGGACCCAAAATTATCTGACCTTGACCTATATTTCACGGTCCAGTGACCAGGTTAAGTTTTTTTGCTTAAGTTCATTTCTCAGTAACTACAAGCTAGAAGTCAATGATATTTAATATATAGCTTGGTCTTGGTTAGTACATGTCAGTCTGCCATATGGCTTTTGTCCTTGACCTCAATTTCACGGTCCAGTGACTAGGTTAAGTTTTTTTGCTTAAGTCTGTTTCTCAATAACTACAAGCCATAGGTCAATGATATTTGGTATATAGCTTGGTCTTG
>MJUU01072381.1:71700-87958 GCA_002080025.1 Modiolus philippinarum
ACAAGCGGTGTGAATCAAATGTGGATTCTTAAAAATTCCAGAGATTCCTTGAACAGATATCCTCAACCAGTCTTACCCATTGCCATAGCATTCAAACTTTTTGACTTTTTTACTCTTTATAAAACCCTGCCTCACAATAAACTGAAAACAGTAATTGCATATTTAATACATCAATGTGTCTGCACTAAAATGGAGAACGCAGATACACCTATTTAGTTAAAGGGAAAGAAAAGATATATTTTTGTTAAGAACTACACTGATTCACACAAAAAGTACACTGAGACTGACGTAATCAGAATGTTAGAATTTTTGATCGACAATATTTTGGTCGAATTCGGAGGTCATGTTTTCCAACAGACAATAGGGATTCCTATGGGAACTAACTGTGCGCCGCTTTGAGCTGACCTTTTCCTTTACTCGTACGAGGCCAAGTTTTTACAAGGTCTTATTCAAAGAAAACAAAAACATTTAGCCCAGTCCTTTAATTTCAGCTTCCGCTACATAGACGATGTACTTTCTCCTAATAAACCTAAATTTAAGGAGTATTTACATCAGATCTGTCCCAATGGGCTTGAAATTAAAGAAACAACTGAAACATTACTTCAGCTTCGTACCTACATCTTTTATTGTATATTGACGAAGATGGACGTTTGAAATCTAAGCTATATGACAAGCGTGGTGATTTTAATTTCCCAATTGTGAACTTCCCTTTCTAAGCAGCAATATAAGCTATGGCGTGTACATTTCACAGTTGATTCGTTACTGTCGAGCGTGTAGTTTGTATAGTGATTTTTAAAACAGCATAAACACTGTCCAAAAAGCTGCTTAGTCAGGGACTTTTTTCAGCCTATATTAATTTCATCCCTCAAGAAATTTTATGGCCGTCACCATAACATAATTGAAAGATTTGACGTGTCAGTTTCCCAAATGAAAGTGGACATTTTCAGCTAGATTCACGTCTTCCCGGATTTGACTACCGACTTTGACATTTTCCCGGATTGACTCGCTCACAGTGTGACGGGTGCTATTAACAGAGCAGGACATGCTAACCCTTCCGGAGCATTTGATGTCACTCTCAGTTTCATTTGAGTTCACACTGTGAGTCCCTTTGTTTTGAATGTTGTGATTTGCTTTGTATTTGTCTAACATTATTGTTTCTGTGTCTAACGTCATTGTTTTCTGTGTTCTCGTTTTGGCCATGTCTTTGGACTTCGATTTTTGTAAATTCCTCTCTTTTGTTCCTTCGGTATTCTACTGCCGTTGTTGCCTACTTTGCAAAATATTTGCTATTAAACTATATCAGATCCAAGATGTCCGCCAGCGGGAAACATCGTTTAACAATGGACCCTATTGCAAATGCATTCCAATTTCTACTCTTAAACCGCTTAATGAACAATTTTAACCAAATTTGGATGATTATCAGCCAAGTTTTTGATTTGTATGTTGTTACCTCATCCATTATTGTCGCCAGCGGGTAACACAGTTAAACATAGAAAACTATGGGATATGATTTTCAAGATCTCATCCTCTGACACATTTTTCCGTATTCCATCGAGGTCTATTAACATGCTAATAAATGACACCCTTTAACATAGAGGTTATTTTGAATGTCTATGTCAGCCATGGATCAGGCTCTTGAGGGCCTTTAGTTGTTTATTATTGCCCCGCTTGGGTAAAATCACCACCAACTATCAAACCGTTCCTCCTTAACATTTTTCTCAAAGTCTGAATAAACTATAAAGAGATATGGAGTAAATGCAAAAGAGACAATGTCTCTAAATAGTAGAACAAGCTCTTTTATTGTTGATCGTCATCTTGAAGTCAACATGAGGCCTTCACCAATGAGTTCTGCTCATACCTCATAGTCAGTTCAAGACGCCCTCTAGCGGTTTGATAGCATGAAAAATGTCTCAGAGGAGATGTATTAAATGAAAAATCACATTCTAGAGTCAAATGCATTTTGGGTGTCCCAATGCTACTATGTTTGGGATATGTTTTATTTATAATTATCATATTGTGGCATATTTAAAGTTTCATCAGAAAAGACGTTGTAATTAAGGAGATACCATTTTCTTAGAAGAAAACTGGTAGTAAAATATAATAGTTATATATTTGCTCATTTTTCCATACAAATAGTCATGTGTAATAAACGAAAAAAGAATTGATTTTTTTCTCAATTAATCTTATTTTTAAACTATAATGTATTTTTTAAAAGTACAATGTATATGTTTACTAACATTTTTAAATAGAAGCAAAGAAGTGAAACCCGCTTTTATATGAACCGGGAAGGAGGTATACCAGGATAAAACTACCGGTAGATGTGAGCTTTTGCCATCACCATGCGTCCGTCGTCCGTCCGTCTGTCAACAATTTCAGAAATCTTCTCCTCTGAAACCACTGGGCAAAATGAAACCAAACTTTGCCTGAATCATCGCCAGAGTATGGCATCTCAAAGTTTTGTTCGATTAGGCGGTAGGTCAAACAACATGGCCACCGTTGCTAAAAATAGAACATAAGGGTTGATTGCAGTTTTTGGCCAATAACTCGAAAACCGTTACAGATATAAAAAATCTGACAGAATGTTAAAATAATCAGCATGATGAGATCTACCTACTTTGCAATTTTGATGACCCATCTCGGAGTTATAGCCTTTTTCCGTAAAATTTTCAAAATATGTGCATTTTTTATTTTTTATTTCAAAAAGTGTAACAGATAGAGGTCAAGTGTAAACTGCAGAAATGTTCAGCATATCAAGTTCTACCCACCCTGAAATTTTGAAGAAAGTTCTAAAACCCTTGTTGGAGTTATTGCCTTTTTTCACAGAATTTTCAAAATTTTCGTATTTTTCTTCTTTAATTTCCAAAACTATAGAAGATGAAGGTTCAGTGTGAATTGATAAAATGTTTGCCATGCAATGGTCTCTTCAGAACTGGTGTAGAAAATTGTTCGTTGACCACCGTTTTCAAANATACCGAGAAGGAGGTATATCAGAATAAAACTACCGGTAGATGTGAGCTTTTGCCATCACTATGCGTCCGTCGTCCGTCCGTCTGTAAACAATTTCAGAAATCTTCTCTTCTGAAACCACTGGGCCAAACGAAACCAAACTTGGCCTGAATCATCACCAGAGTATGGCATCTCAAAATTGTGTTCGATTAGGCGGTAGGTCAAACAACATGGCCACCGTTGCTAAAAATAGAACATAGGGGTTAATTGCAGTTTTTGGCCAATAACTCGAAAACCGTTACAGATATAAAAAATCTGACAAAATGTTAAAATAATCAGCATGATGAGATCTACCCACTTTGCAATTTTGAAGACCCATCTCGGAGTTATAGCCCCTTTTCCGTAAAATTTTCAAAAGATGTGCATTTTTTATTTCAAAAAGTGTAACATATAGAGGTCAAGTGTAAATTGCAGAAATGTTCAGCATATCAAGTTCTACCCACCCTGAAATTTTGAAGAAAGTCCTAAAACCCTTGTAGGAGTTATTCCCTTTTTTCACAGAATTTTCAAAATTTTCATATTTTTCGTCTTTGATTTCCAAAACATAGAAGATGTAGTGTAAATTGATAAAATGTTGACCATGCAATGGTCTCTTCAGAACTGGTGTAGAAAATTGTTCGTTGACCACCGTTTTCAAAATGGCCGTCAAAAAAGGAAAATTCAACATTGTCCGATTTCAATGAAATTTGGGTTCCAAATAGATATTAATGTTGCGACTTCAAAACCGATGTTGAAAATTGTTCTTTGACCGGCATTTTTAAAATGGCCGCCAAAAAAGGCGGGAAAATTCAGCATTGTCCGATTTCAATTAAATCTGGTTTCCAAAAGGTATTGATGTCGCAAATTCAAAACTGATACTACAAATTATTCATTGACCGCCATTTTCAAAATGACCGCCAAAAAGAAGGGAAAATTCAACATTGTCCGATTTCAATGAAATTTGGTATCCAAGTGGGAATTGATGCCTTTACTTCAAAAACTGTGTTAAAAATTGTTTGTTGATTGCAATTTTCAAATGGGGAAATTCAACTTTGTCTGATTTCAATGAAATTTGGTTTCCAAATAGATATTAATGTTGCGACTTCAAAACCGGTTTTGAAAATTGTTCGTTGACCGCCATTTTCAAAATGGCTGCCAAAAAAGGCGGGAATATTCAACATTCGATTTCAATAAAATTTGGTTTCTAAATAGAGATATTGATGTTGCGACTTCAAAACCGATGTTACAAATTTTTCATTGACCGCCATTTACAAAATGATGTCTCGATTTAAAAACTGGTGTTGAAAGTGGTCCTTAGCGAGAATTTTTCTTGTGAAAAAAGCCCAACAAAGAAATAAAGTAAAACATTATCAGACTTTAAATACAGTTCAAGATGTGTTGTTCGAGCTACCAAAGTTTGGGAGACTGAAGATCAACTGTATAACTTACAATCTTAGCTTGATTGTGTCAACTGAAAGCCAGGTGAGCGATACAGACTCCTTGGAGCCTCTGGTTTCTTTTCCTAGAATTTAATTGACATAAGCAGTAACTGTTTTACCCTTCCATAATGCAAGAAGGAAAGAAATTTTAACAATAATATTAAATTCAAAAATAAATATATATATTTTTTTCATTTAATTAATAATCAATGGGCATAATTCACAGGTTTGAGAATAAAGCCACCAAAAAAAGAAAAAAAAGAAAGAAAGATCAGCAAACAGCTTTGATTTGAAAAGACATTTATTTTTATGACTCGTTGAAAAAATGTCATTGTTTTTCTGTGTTCCTCCTTTTAGCCATGTCCCTGGACTCTGATGTTGTTTGTTCCTTCGGTTTTCTACTGCCCTTTTTAGAGCAATCAATAGCCAATTTGTACAATTTGAGAAATGCATTTGTGATCAGTTTATAAATTCATGTTTTGATCTTGTAACCTAGAAAAACTTAAAGGTAAATAGTTAAATATGTTTTACTCTCTCTGTTTGCATTTGTCTCCTGATTATAATTTGTTTTGTTGAGTTATACCTATTAGAATTTACGTGATACATTTACATGAATATAATATCAAAGGATATTCAGACAATATAACAAAACGTTCATAATGAAAATGCCATACTGTACGACAGCATTGCCATAAAAACGAAAACTTAGACGGTTTTCCCAAATTTAACATTTTTGCCACTATCTAGTAGTCGGTCGCTTTGATTGTAGCAGGCTGGCTGCAGCTTAAAATGTTCTTTTCAGTAATTCATTGTATGGTGGTACCTTGTTGTGTAAATGCTTCCATTCTTCATTAAATGTACTAAAATGCGTTATTTGTTTTCTGACACAGTGTTTCGTCTAAGGTATTTCAAATTTTGCTGAGTTTTGCCAAGAATTACTTCTGACTGATATCATTCTATTTGTAGGGAGGAACACCAAGTACTGGAACCGGACCAACCAGTGCTGCATCAGGACAATACTACAAATACGTAGAAACTTCTTCCCCGATGAAAAACGGAGAAGTAGCTACTTTGACCACGACATCTTCGGATTTAACCTGTAAATAAATAATTTTCAGGAAACACTCACTATTCATCAATATGAAAAAGAAAGGAAATGGGGTAAATGTCAAGGAGACAACATCCCATATCCAGGTTAAAACGACAAAAAACAAAACATCTAGGGGTCACCATATGGTCTTCAACACAATGAGGAACCTCACATCATATAGTTAGCCCTAAATGGCCCCGAAAAGGTAAAAAAGTGAATAAATCAATGGAAACAAATATACATTCTATTATGGAATCCAACAAACTATTATTGCATTGCTATAAGACGTCATTATAATATTATCTCTAAAGTATAAATATGTATGTAACATTGGAAGTTAATGTACATGAGCCAAGTCTCTACAAATGCATGATATTACCAAGCAATGGAACAACGCTTTGCTCATTCCTAAAAGTGAGGCTGTCACTTTGCCAGACTATGATAACTATGCCTAATAAATAGAAAAAACACCGCACTGGAGTTTACACTTAACAGGTTAACGGACAACTCTTGTAGTTCCTCTGATATTAACAATTCACCATTTAACCAGTTACTCTTAAATTTCTAACGGAAACAACAAACTCCATCTGAGCTTTTTGTCCCCCGCCGCAACGCGACGGATGGACATAGTAATGGTCTGCGTCCGTCCGTCCGTGTGTCACGTTTTTTGTGGGCGCAACTCCTCTTACACCACTGGACAGATTTTGCTGAAATTTTGTGTGATTGTTTGTCACCAACTGTAGTTGATCATATCATATCATGCTGCCATTTGGATTGGACAAATTCAACAGGAATTATGGAACTTGATTGACTTAATGCATGCTACAGCTTAGGAATACATTGTGGGCGCACAACTCATCGGAAACCACTGAACGGATTATGCTGAAATTTTGTTTGAACATTTGCCACCATATGTACTTGATCATATTATGCCGCCATTTTGATTCTACAAATTTTACGGGAGTTATTGGACTTTATCGACTTAATGCATACTACAACATAAGAAACCACTGAACGGATTTTGCTGAATTTTTTTATGATCGTTTGCCACCATATATACTTGCCACCATTTTGATTGGACAGTTTTTGGAGTTATGGGACTTTATCGACTTAATGCATACTGCAAGATATGTCCACTTTGTGGTTGCAATATAGTAGTACCTCTACATTTCCTTTACAATTATCAATTGGTATAATTGTTGCCAAATCCTATTGTTTTTCTATTCAATAAAATATTAATAAACTAAACTAAACATTTCAATTAACCTTGTAACACATTGCACTCCCACTTTACTGCAGCGGCGGGGGACACATAGCTACGCGTAGCAATCTTGTTAGATATAGTTTCGGATCTCAATTCGTTTCAGATCTCGGTCCATGTTCTTTTGAAATATCAAAACAGTAGTTACATTAAATTAAATGTAATTCCTGTGGCTTCATAGTCTTCAGAAAGATGCTTTCTGTAAAATTATAATAAAAAAAATATCGAGTGTGGAACACTGAAGAGGCGGGAACACATTTTTTCAGTTTAAATGACATCTGTTGACTTGTTCTTAAGAAATATCGGCGTTTTTTTCTACCATTCTAAATGTGCAATGAGTAAAAACGAACATTAATGTATCTTTTTTCAATATATAGCAATGAATTAATCAGACCTTACCGTGAGTCGTGTTGAACTTATTAAGTATGAGCGAAGCTCATTGTTGAAGATCTGACAGTGACTTGATTATGAAGAACAACAATAAAGTCGTTGTTCCATTAATTGGTTCTACAATGAATTGTAAAAACTTTTCTCATGTGCATTTACTCTATATCCCTTCATTGTTCTTTAACAATCCTCATTTGCTGTGTCCCTAGACACTCCGCAAACATCTGAAAAACTATATTTGTATACCTTATTTAATTATAATATTTATCGCAAAATGGAAATAAACTAGCATACAGCTCTGGCAATAAGGTCCAGTCGCAAATAGAAGTCATAAGCGGCAATAGTTTGCTTTTAATAAGGCACTATTTATAATGGAACTATTTTTATAAGCCAGAACAAGGAAGCGTTAAACGGGTCACTGGAAATACATATTTTTTCGTTTAAAGAAACACTGTAACATTATACTTTACTATGATAATTTTCAAACATGGAAATAATGAAAAATAATGAAAGAGTGTAATTTAGCCTTGACAAAAGATAGCAAAGAATTTTTGTACATTTTCAAAGACAAAGCAAGCTTTAAATATTGATTACTCAATTAAAAAACTGATACAAAACATAAGGAAAGGCACATTATCATTGAAGTTAGCTCCAACTCAAATTTCAAAATTTCAAAGGAAAATATTTATTTTCAGAATTTTAATATAAAATGTCACCTCTCATACAACCAAAAACTATTAGAGACACCATTGACCATGTAATAGTGATATATGATTTTATTTAATTTATAAAAAAGCAGAATCATTTTACCTTAATAGTCTATATAAATTTATGTTTCGAGAAGTTTCTTTACTGGCAATAGGTATCAAAATATTTGGCATACTAAATACTCCAAAGCTGATAACTAAAAATAATCTGAATGGGCATAAAACTCATCTATTTTACGAAAGGATATGGAGTAAATGAACATGAGACCATAACTGCAATAATTTTAATGAGTTGTATGGCCATTTCGGAAATTAATTCCTCATCAGCAGCACTAGAACTCAAACATAGGAAATCCATAATTTCAAAAAATGTTTAAAATGCATTCAACCAAACGAATTCCGAGAAATCAGTAATATCAAAAATAGCTAAGGACATAACTACGATGGAGGGAGTTAAACCTTAAGTTTTAGAATTAACATAGATTTAGATGATAGTAATTGAACAAAGTGTACACATGAGATATTATCTTATGTACAAGTACACCATATCTATGAAAAATAAAGAGAATGCATCTTTACACTAGATTTAATTTATTTACAATTTTAGCGTTAGGTATTTTTCAGATTTCCTCTATTCTTATATATTTTAATTTCAAGTCAGCACCTCTGATGTGATGCTGTCGAGACCAAAAATATATAAAATATAAAGGTTTAACTGTTGTTGCAAACAGTTACAGGAAGTCATTGTTTTATTAAAATTTCATATTTTCATACACATGTTTAAGTTCATTTTAACTTTGGTATTTCGTTATTAAAATAAAAAAGAAAACTTACAAAGAATATTTCTACCAAATAACTTCTTTTGATATATTGAAACTTGCAATATCCACTGTATAAAAAGGGGGGGGGGGGTAAGGGTAGGGGGAGTAGGGGCCTCTTGAACTTACGATAATACACACGTATTTGCTTATTTTTAAAAACCTCATGCTTAAAGCATCAATTTACTAGACCTTACTTTTTATTTAAAGGAATTTTCCCATGTACATTTCACATTTCCTTTCCTTTCATTTGTTCATTTGGAAATGTTTTTCTAATAATATAGAATAATATAGCCATTTTGCATAGCTCTGTCCTTCACCGAATTTTCTTTAATTTAGATTCTGCTGATTATTTGTTTTTTCTTCAGCTAACACATATTTCTGTATATGGATTTAATTTTATTTGTTCATGATTTTATTTGAACTAAAGAAGAAACATTTGGCAGTTTTGTTTATATTTGTATATTAGTTATATTTACGAGAATTTCGGTATTTTGTTACTCTAATATTACGTTAAGTAGCGTTTGAGACCATCGGGGTAGAAAAATGTAACAATTCGCACGCATGTTTATGCATGTACATTTAGCCGTAATGATATACTACACAGACATAAAACCCTGATTTTTAAATAGAATTAAGTGTGCTTATTTGGCATGTGTATCATATTTGTGGACTGAAATACCACATACGCAGAGATAATTAACTGGTGAAATGTAATTCTTAACTGTTGAAATGTAATATTCCAGCATCTCCCTATTGCCTGACATTCCAGTTTCATATGAAAGGATGGTCTATGGGTTCATTGGGAGTTTTTGCTGGTGATAAAAGTGAAAATGAATTATCAGAAATATGGAGCAAATCAGGAAGCCAAGGATCCGAGTGGAAATCAGCTTCCGTAGACATTGCCCAGTTTGCAAATCCAGTGGTATGAAGCATTTATTCTTTCAACTGTACAATACAGTGGAACCTGTCTAGTCCGACAGTTTGTACAGGATGGTGAATGAAATGATATTGAGTAAATGTACATGAGACAATGTCTCTACAAATACAGGGTAAAAAAACAAAGGAACAACGCTTTTATTGTTGTTCTTCATCGGATGAGTATACTAGGTTTAAAATGCATTTAAAAGCTATCTTTGGAACCAATAAACTATGTTGTATTTGACAAGATGTTGAAAAACTCGGGTGTCAAATTAGACAGGTTTCACAAAATATATGTACAAATACTTAAACAATTAATAATTTGAATGTACACCAGTCGAAGTTCAATATTGGAAGATAAATGTATATCAAACATGTTTGAATGCAATAACGACCTGCGTATTCCCTCTCCATAATATAAATTTTTACTTTTTGAAATCACTAAAAAATATTGATTATTTGTATTTTGTTTGTGTCACATCCTGGCATATATGTCTACACACTCTGATTTTTATTTTGAAGATAGATATAAGAGAGATATGTTGCTACATTTGTTACATGAGTGCGATTGTTGGCATCAAACAGTGAATTTTACAAGAGACAATACGAATTTACTTAGAAAAATTATGCAAATGATGACATCAATAAAATGTATATTTTTGGGTGCAAGTCCTTTAAAATGTATTGAAAAAAGTAGAAATTTGCTGAAACATCAAAAAGTACTTTTAAAGACAAACACCTTGATGCACTTAAAAATGTATAACATTTTTTCTGAAATTTATTACTATCAGCTGCTTATTTACAAAATTAACAGAATTCTAAATGTACATCAATGACTGAAAAATACCGAAGTCATTGTGAATTTTGTTGCTGCCTTTGCCAATTTCAAAAATTTGTGTCTCTTCAGATCAAATCAAAATGGTAATCCATAAACCGAATAAATATTTGAAATACGAATAGAATGTCTTTAAATGCATAATGATAATGTTCAATTTATTATTAATCAAAATGAACTTTACGATTGACACTTTTAAATCCAATGAATTATACCTGTTTTTTTTACCCTAAGATTGAAATTCAAGGCAAAAGAGGAACATCATGGTCGAGTGACATAGCCATTGACAACTTAGTTCTTAGCGAAGGAGAGTGTAGTAAGTTTAGGTTATTTATTTTTCGCATTAAGCTTACCCGCTATAGGCACTTGGCACCTGTCGTCCTTCGTCTGTCGGTCTGTAACTTTTCTTTTAGAAATCTCCTCTCAAACAACCGGGAAAACTTTAGTTGTGTGAGAGATTTGTCTTTGTAATTCTCTGAATACCGCAGATTTTAGATTTTTTTCAAACCTTCGTTTTGGTACTATTTGAATGTTAGAGAAATTACATGGACCGTTGAATTTTTATTGGTGTTGTCAAAGCTTTTGAAAATGACATTAACTAATCATTTACCGATTAGATCTTTCAACACCATATGTTTTTACTTGCTATGTGATGGGTATCAAATGCGAAGCTGGTCATACCGGAGCAACTGAAGACTTTTCTATTTTAGGGGTTTACACTGTTAGTGCTTTTATTTTATTTTTTTTTGCGTTAGTATTATGTTGTGTTTGTTTCGTCTTTGTCATTTCCGTTCTCCATGGTTATTTGATCTTTATACTGCAATGTATTGTAGAATTATTATTTTGGCTCTTGCGTCGGTATTCATTTTGAATTTACAAGTCACAATAGTTTTTCAGTAGTTCCCATCAAATTTTGTGTTTTTTATGTTTGTGGCATATCCAAGATGGTTGCCAGCAGGGAACATTGTTTGACCTAGGACCGCTATGGAAATTCATTCAAAGATCTCCTCTTAAACCATTGAGCAAAACTGGTCACAATAATCATTGTGTATTCCCTTTCTCATGGATTTATATGTTTATACCTCATCCAAAACAGCTATCATCAGGCTACAGGAAATGCATTCAAAGATCTTTCGAGCCAAACTTTGTAACAATAGGTTTTGAATGGTACCATTCAAAATTTGCGTTATCTTATTCACTATTGCAACCATTGAGGAACATAGTTAAACATAGGATAGCCCTGGATATGCGTGCAAAGGTCTTCTCTGTAGCCACTGAACCAGGCTTAGTCATAATAGTCCTTTCAAGGTATGTGATGTTTGTGTTTGTACCTTATCCAAGGTGGCTGCCAGTTGGAAACATAGTTTAACATGGGATCCTTTAGCAACTAAAGATCTCCTTTTTACCTGTATGTGATGAATTGTAGCCTTCTCGGACACCAAAACACCAATTATCACAATAATATATAATAATAAATTGGTTATACCTTGTAAATACTGTTCATAACTCTATTCAACATAACATTACACTGACTACCTCTAGAGTAATCAGAAGGGTTTTGTGCAGGTGACTAAACAGGCTCTTGATGGACTCTTGATTTCAAATGTCTCGATTTTTGGTCTCCTTACTGTTTGATTGCTATCTGCCCGGAGGAAAAATAAGTTGTCGAAATAGTCTTCAGCTGAACTTGAATTAATGGTAATATGGGTATAAACATTGAAAGGATATGGAGTAAATGTACATGAGACAAAGTCTCTACAAATACATTGTAGAAACAAGCAAAGGAACATCGCTTTTATTATCGTTCTACATCTTTATATGTTTTACTTTACAATTATTTTTGTCCTATTTGGCCTTTTAAACACTGCCGGTCCATATAACAGTATATGGACCGGCAGCTCAGTCCATATAATAAATTGTGACATCACAATTATTATTTCTACTTTGTTATGAGCTATTTCAGATTACAGTGTTAAAGTGTTGGATTTTGATTAACAAAAATAAAGTATACAGTCTAGTAAACTTTATTTGTTCCATTTTGACAGAAACAGTAACCTCGGTATATTGTTATTTGAATGAATTGCCAACAATGATTAATCTAATCCATTTTATGATAATATCTTAAGCTTGAAATTCTCTTACGGAAATAATAGAAGGGGAAAAAAGAAAGAAACTAGTATGCATCCCTGGAGTTAAATATAATAAATGACAGTTAGCACAGTTAGGGACCTTAGCAAATGAGTTAAAAAAATGAAATACTTAAATGTAGGAAACCTATCCTATATACATGTATATACGAAATCATTGAACGGAACACTCATTTTGTCCGTTGTCGAGAAATTTGAAGTTTCGGTCCGAACTCTTATTAAGGTTGCTCACTCATCATATTTTTGAATATGAGTCATATTTCAGAACTCATCTGGTTTTCTCTAGTTCAATGGTTTAAACAATTTTGCACCCGCATCCCCACTTTTTTCATGAATGTCTTCTTTAGATTAATTTGAGACACCAGACAAGTTTCATTAAAATACTTGATGTGACTAAAAAAATGTCCTAATGTTAATTTAAGGGAAAATTAAGAGAAGTCCATTTCCCGCCGAATTTTTGATGTCGTGTAACTAGATTTAAAGCACAAGGATCCATATATTTCTTTTAAACATTTCATTTAGTCATATTGCGGAACTCATCTGGTTTTCTCTAGTTCAATGGTTTAAACAATTTTGCACCCGCATCCCCACTTTTTTAGCTCACCTGGCTATGCCAGGGTGAGCTTTTGCCATCACTTGGCGTCCGGCGTCCGTCGTCCGTCCGTCGTGAACTTTTCATTCAAAGATCTTCTCCTCTGAAATTACAGGGCCAATTGGAACCAAACTTGGTCACAATAGTCCTTAGATGGTCCCTTCCAAAAAAGGTATCCGACAGGTCCGTACCTCATCCAAGATGGCCGCCAGCGGGAAACATAGTTTTAACATTGGACCCTATGGAAAAGACTTTCAAAGATCTTCTTCTCAGAAACTACAAGTCCAATTATAACCAAACTTAGACACAATGGTCCTTAGATGGTCCCTTCCAAAAAAGGTATCCGACAGGTTCGTACCTAATCCAAGGTGGCCGCCAGCGGGGAACATAGTTTTAACATTGGACCCTATGGGAAAGACATTCAAAGATCTTCTTCTCAGAAACTACCTGTCCAATTATAACCAAACTTAGTCACAATGGTCCTTAGATGGTCCCTTCCAAAAAGGTATACGGCAAGTCCATTCCTAATCCAAGATGGCTGCCAGAAGGGAACAAAGTTTTAACATTGGACCATATGGGAAAGACATTCAAAGATCTTCTTCTCTGAAACTACCAGTCCAATTATAACCAAACTTAGACACAATGGTCCTTAGATGGTCCCTCCCAAAAAAGGTATCCGACAAGTTCGTACCTAATCTAAGATGGCCGCCAGCGGGGAACATAGTTTTAACATTGGACCCTATGGGAAAGACATTCAAAGATCTTCTTCTCAGAAACTATCTGTCCAATTATAACCAAACTTAGACACAATGGTCCTTAGATGGTCCCTTCCAAAAAAGGTATCCGACAGATCCGTACCTCATCCAAGATGGCCGCCAGCGGGGAACATAATTTTAACATTTGACCCTAAGGGAAAGACATTCAAAGATCTTCTCAGAAACTACCAGTCCAATTAAAACCAAATTTAGACGCAATGGTCCTTAGATGGTCCCTTCTAAAAAAGGTATCTGACAGGTCTGTACCTAATCCAAGATGGCCGCCAGCAGGGAACATAGTTTTAACATTGGACCCAGGTCTGGAAAAGACATTCAAAGATCGTCTTCTGAGAAACTACCAGTCCAGTTATAACCAAACTTAGACATAATGGTCCTTAGATGGTCAATTCCAAAAAAGGTATCCGACAGCCGGGAACATAGTTTTAACATTGGACCCTATGGAAATATCATTCAAAGATCTTCTTCTATGGGAAAGACATTCAAAGATCTTCTTCTCAGAAACAACCAGTCCAATTATAACCAAACTTAGTCACAATGGTCCTTATATGGTCCCTTCCAAAAAAGGTATCTGGCTAGTCTGTACCTAATCCAAGATGGCCGCCAGTAGGGAACATAGTTTTAACATTGGACCCTATGGAAAAGACATTCAAAGTTGGTCTCAGAAACTACCAGTCCAATTATAACCAGCCGGGAACATAGTTTTTACATTATACCCTAAGACATTCGAAGATCTTCTTCTCGGAAGCTACCAGTCCAATGATAACAAAACTTAGTCACAATGGTCCTTAGATGGTCTCTCCCAAAAAAGGTATCAGACAGGTCTGTACCTCATCCAATATGGCCGCCAGTGGGGAACATACTTTTAACATTGGACCCTATGGAAAATACATTCAAAGATCTTCTTCTCAGAAACTACCAGTCCAATTAGAACCCAACTAAGCCACAATGGTCCTTAGGTGGTCCTATCCAAAAATTGTATCTGGCAGGTCCATACCTCATCCAAGATGGCCACCATCTGGAACATAGTTTTTACATTGACCCTATTAATTTTAAGGGGAACATCTGCCCAAATTTTTGAATTTTTATTTGAATTGTGGTCTGAATGTTTCAATTTCAGCATTATGTATTGCCTTGATTATAAGGGGAACCCCTGCCAAAATTTTTTTTGAATGGTGTTCTATAATGCGTTGTAATGGATGGTGGATCTTTCTGTTGCCATGGAAACCAAACAAGAATACTGTAATTTCAGAAAAAAAAGTATTCTGGTAAATTTAATGTTTTGTTTTTCCTATTGGAAATGCCTTTTATCTATGTCAGCCATGGTCCAGGTGAGCGATACAGGCTCTTGAGAGCCTCTTGTTTCATGAATGTCTTCTTTAGATTAATTTGAGACACCAGACAAGTTTCATTAAAATTCTTGATGTTACTCTCTAGCTTTTATATAAAAAAAGTCCTAATGTTAATTTAAGGGAAAATCAAGAGAAATAGTATAAAAATGATAACAGGGAACACCTACAAAGGCCGAAAAACATAGCCACATGCCACAAAGTAAATAGGAACTGCACAGGAAAAAAAAGCCCATTTCCCGCTGAATTTTTAATGTCGTGTAACTAAATGAAATGCACAAGAATCCATATATTTCTTTTAACCATTTCATTTAGTCTACAATGCTGAATTTGAATAGGTTTTTAAAAAATCCTTCATATAAACAACATCAGGAGTGATCCTCTTTAAATATTTTTTTCACGTAATACTGAGATAACCATTCTTTTAACTGTATACATCCTTTCAATAGCATTTGCTGTTGAGTTGCTACCCGACACTACCGCAATGGAAGGGGAGGTTTGGCATGCCATACAACCGGTGTCACCACCATTTGTTTTGAAATGCCTGTATCAAGTTGCAGTCGACAATTTTTCACCTGAATTGTGTTTTTTCTCATGGACTTCGGCTCTTGACAACTCTGTTCAGTAATTTTTTTAATACCCCAAATCTATAAATCTTTGTATTTATGTGTTTTTGCTCTGAACAGATAAACCATGAGGTACAATGATTTTGAACTAAAACTTACAATAAATACAGGATGTTATCAGCTAAAGACTGTAAGAATTTGAACTTATTTGTACATACAAACATTGTCAAACGCAGAGCGAAGCCAAATAGAGGATGTGAAAAAAACAACAAAAAACGGAAAAAAAACGGCTATTCATATGAAAACACAAATTAAGACGACCTGCCAAATACAAGACAAGCGAACACAAATGCACAACTAGAGGCCCAGAGACTGAGCCTGTATCGCT
>MJUU01072385.1:2621-17007 GCA_002080025.1 Modiolus philippinarum
TCTTCATTAACAGATCGAAGTCTTTCCAAAACTTCTACCGAATTTTTAACACTCCAAAAGTAGTTAATTCCACTGTATTCCTAACATTTGTTGCTAAAGTTGATGACGAGATTTTTTATGGTAGTAAGTGCACTGGTCAATAACACAGAAATATGTGTAGTTGAACATTTACTTGATGCCGAAATAAAACAAAATTTGAAAGGATTTTTGTGTAGTTTAGGAAGCCAATACATAGTAGGAATGCTTTTATAATTAGAAGTTGCTTTAAGTTCAGCTGGCTTTGGCCTGATCATGTGATCATCAATTATTTGTGATTCTGTTGGCGTGGTAGCTTGAAATGTACTAGAATTGGTAATTTCATTCCGAAGCACCTCGATGTAATACTTACGTCAAACAACGACCACATTATTGGCTGCTTTATCTGCCGGAACAAATATATACTCTTTTTCCAATTCTTTTAACTTCTGTTTGATTTTTTAAATAGCAGGAATGGTATTCTGCTGCTTATAATGTTTCAAAATGATTTATTCGGATATCAACAATTTTAATGGCCTCTTCGAAAGATAAGGGTGGTTAAATTTAGCTAAATTTCGCTGGTTATTTGTAAATAAATGGAATTCAGATATGAGTTATTCTGTTTTTAGCGGAAAAAATGATATGTAGCTGATTTCGTTTATTAGATATACTGTAAGTAATTAAAAAAAAACGAATTCCTCTGGATTCTTCATAAATTTGAAATAAGAATGTTTATCCATCAACGAATGTGGCAAAATAAATATACATCAATGCTATTTTTTTTTGAATGCTTCTAAATATGTACAAAAGGAAATCATCGAACAATTGAATTCTGGAAAGTGATTTTTAACGGATAAAACAAAAAAATCCGGAAATCCGACGGAGGCACAAAAAACCTACTTAAGAAATAAAACTGATACCCTTAATGCAGTGTTATTCTTACCGCTCGTCTTTCACATGCTAAATCATAGAATACACCAGTGCCAGTGACTACAACTTGTTGGTTGCACACCTGAAATATAAATGTAATACAAATGTAGATACTTTTCTGTAAATTATTTAATGTTTTATTTACATCAAAACTGTACGATTATTTTTTTTTAAAAAGAGCTTAACTTGACTGCGTTCTATCAGCTAATAATTTTGAATAAACACAAAATTCTTGGGCGTAAGTTGTGTTGCAACATTAAAAGTATTACTTGTAACAGTCAAAGAATCTAAACTATATGAGGTTTAGAGAATTGAAAACTCTTGCCTATCGATTTGAAAAGCTTCGCTAATAAAACAACATGAGCAAAAAATTTCGATAATCCATTTAAGAATCTTTTAATGTATAAGCTGTCAAAACTTTAGCGGGAAACGGTTCTCTTGAGTTTTTCTTTATTTGCATCAACTGCTTGGAAGTTTATAAGTTTTTATATTGAATGTCTATTTTATGCATTTTTAAAGTGACCTTTGACCAAGAAAATATGATTCATGTGCAAAAATGTTTACCCATGTTCGGAAAGATAAAACCCGAGGACTTTGAATGATTTTAAGTAAAGCTCACTACTAGATATGATTACAAAAGTTTTAATGCATGAATACTGCTGGGTTCTGTCAAAGCACAATATTGAACTGCACTTCTCAGTATTCAACAAGTCGGCCAATACAGAAAAAGTCAATATGAACCTCTGGTCCATCATGACATTTAAAAAAATAATTATCCTATCCGTATGTATGCAGAAACCCTTTTATGTGATAGCCAAGGCTGTGTATATCGACATCAGATGACGTCACATGAATTACTTGAACCGAACTTTTTGGCGCTTTTGGTACAAATATCTTTTCTTTACAATTAATTTAAATATTGAATACACGTCATTCAGATGACTTACATATAAGATGAAACAAAAATACTTAAAGTAATGTGAACAAGCCTCAACGCTTTCAAATCTATCTAGTAAAATTATATCTATAAAGTCATTGCGTATGTATAAGCATGACTTAATATCTAAGTACTGTAAATTTACACCTGTATATGGCCATTTCGACAAGTTTTTGTCTCTTCAGAGTAGATAAGATCAAAACATTGGAAATCCAGAAATCAATGTATAGAGGCTGATACAGAACATATAATCAAATTAAAGTATCTAAATTGAAAGCCAAAGTCAGCAAAGTAAGTGAGGACATTAAAGAACAGATCTTTGAATATTATATATGCAAAACTTTTAAATAAGATGCAAGATGCCACAAAAACGATCTAGCCGATCCATGGTGGGTATAATCGTCCATCGATAGTCACTACAATGGACCAAGCAACTGTTTTTTTCCATTTATCCCCCAAGACGTCAATAGTGTTTATGAATATGCCACTAAGTATTTAATATTCAAGCTCAAAAAAAATGTTTGCAAGATATGTCATGCAATATACAATATACCTTCTATGAGCATAGTTTTGTGTGGGTTAAAATCGTGCAAGGCGAGAAATTCTCATTTTAATGTGCTAATGATCAGTCTTCTCGATTCTATATATGGTTAATGGATGCTTCATTTGCCCATAATTCTTTTTCGCAGGAGATTAACAATGTTCAACACAAGCATAAAGTTTTATATAATAATTTTGATTGACACAACAGATTAAATTTAAACGTCATTTTTTTTTCAATTTCCATCTTATTGACAAACTGACTTTCTTCTGATTTTTTCTGAGTAATTATCTATCAAGAAAATAATCTAATTAATCTTCATTTTACATAGCTACAAATTCGGATTAAGTTGTCTCATATAGAAAGTTCAAAGTCTGCTCCATTTCAAAGGAGGGCCTCGATCGTTGTACCTAATAGGAAGCAGTTGGAGTATCTTCATTGGAATTATAACAAGGAAAATATTCAATGCATGTATTTTAGCCATATTATATACTTCATTATTAACTGATGACTTAAAATACAGTGTGATTTGCCCATTTAATATAACCGGAAGTTTTTGGCACATAGAATTTATACAGGGCAAATGCCCTGTATAGAAATTTATACAGGGCAGATGCCCTGTATTAAAATTAATACAGGGCAAATGCCCTGTATAAATGAATCGGCCATATTGGTTTAGTTACACTCTGTTTTCTGTAAGCTCTTTATTTTTCTTAGATATGGTGTACTTGTACATGAGGTAATATTTGTTCGATGACAATTATCTAAATTTATGTAAATTCTAAAACCGAAGGATTAACTCCCACCATCGTAGTTTTGTCCTTAGCTATATTTGATAATACGGATTTCGTTTGGTTTTATGCATTTTAACATTTTTGAAATTATGGATTTCTAGTACTGCTGATGAGGAATAAATTTCCGAAATCGTCAGCCGCATCCCGTTTCAGCTTGAACGACTGACACCACACTAGATCAAGGGGATTTGTAAACGACATGATAGTTCAATATTTTTTCTACTGCAGGTGGAAAATTCATTAGAAATCTTGACTTTGTAATATCGAAATTTGCATCCTGTAATTAAGATTGGTCAAGATAATGCCTGAAATTTTAAGTCATCAGTTAATAAAGGTGTCATAAAATGGGTATTTTCATATTAATCCTGTATAATGTCCTCGTACAGTCGTATTGGGTTTCGATCACCGATATTGGCCCTCGGCTTCGCCTCGGGCCAATGCAGGTGACCTCAACCCAATACGACTGTACTTGGACATTATACAGGATTAATATGAAAATACCCATTTAATAACACTACATTTTTAATCGACGCTAGAATGCAATTATATGAATGATATTCTAAAACATTGCTTTAAATGACGAATATCTAAACATACGTCCTTGTGTAAACTTACATCACTTCCTAGACAGGCATGAAATGTTTTACATTGGTTAGGATCCGTCACGTGATTACAAACTGCGCAAGTTATTGGTTTGTTGATAGTTGGCGCTGCAAGAAATTCGAGAAATTTGTTTTTCGTCTTGTTCATTTATTTTCTTAGATTCGCAAGTTTTCCCTGTTTTTCTTACGTGTTTAACTAGTTTTTGGTGAAAACACTTCTGAATAGAATTATTGTAATTCATAATTTTGAAAAAAGTGCGGAGCTTTGTGTTCAATTGAAAGATTTGAAAATTTTATTCGCCGAGACCATCCTTCCATTTCTCTTTGGATAATGACATTTCTCCATTTTTGAGGTGCTAGTTTAAACTTCTTTATGAAATTCTTAATATTTACTACATGTACTTCAAAATGCAAAATTTGTGTTTGAAATACACGTGCTGCTGATGAGATATTAATTTCCGAAAAGGCCATACTGCTCATTAAATTAATTGCAGTTGGAGTAAACTTGTGTTATTGTCTCATGTTCATTTCCTCCATATCCTTTCGTAAAATATGTAGTATAACTGATGAAAAATGCAGTATTTGGTGCCGAAATAGACATAAATGTACTATGGAATGTGTGCTATACGTTTTGGTAATTGTCGACTTAAAGTTGAGGATCAGCAGATCCATGTATTTGTCTTATGCGTATTTATTACTATTCAATTGATCAGGTTTGGTCGGGTTTATAGTTTGTGTGAACTGTAGGTCTAATCGTAGAGTAAACTCTTTTACTATAAGCTCAACTCCCAACCATGTAAAATAAAGGAGAAATATGCCGTATTCCTCACTATTTTTTCCTTACAACAGTATTTGTATACAACTTATTTCTCTACCGTATGTCTCATTAATTCACATATTATTTGTATTTGCTTTTAAAATTCGAAATTTTACATGTCATCTGTGTTTTAAATGGCTATTTTTACATCAGCTTTTTCTTTTGTTGCACTTTATTTTTATTTTAAAGGACAATCATTTTGACACCTCTCCTTGGTATGCTATTTGTTGTTGTTTTTGCTATAGCATACCAAGAAGAGGGTCAAAGCTGTCTCTTAATGAAATCGAAATAGTAGCATTCATAGCCATAGCAAAAAAAAACAAGAGGCTCTCAAGAGCCTGTATCGCTCACCTGGTCCTTGATTAACATAAAGAGCCAATATACATGTATATAATTAAACTATAGTTCAAATATGCCCAATTAGTTTAAGGGGAGAAGACTGCTGTTAGTATAACCCATGGGGTCCAATGTTAAACTATGTTACCTGCTGGCAGCCATGTTGGATAAAGTGGGAACCTGAAAAAAAAATTTGGTTTCAGGCCTAGGGGTCCACATAAAGACTATTTTGACCAAGTTTGGTTCGATTGGCTCAGTAGTTTCAGAAGAGAAGATCTTTGAATGTGTTTTGCCATAGGGTCCATTGTTAAAAACTATGTTCCCCACTGGCTGCCACATTGGATATAACGTGAACCTGAAAAACACTATTTTGTTATTGACCACTCAAGGACTATTGTGGCCAAGTTCGGTACCGATTGGCTACGCAATTTCAGAGAATAAGACTTTTGAATGTGTTTTTCCATAGGGTGCAATGTTAAAACTATGTAATCTTGAATATCAAGCTGACCTGAAAAACATTATTTTTTTTTTCAAAGGGACCACCCAAGGACTATTGTGGCCAAGTCTGGTTCCAATTTGCCAAATAGCTTCAGAGAAGATCTCTGTATGTGTTTCCCAATAGGGTCCAATTTTTAAAGTATATTCCCAGCTGGCGGCCATCTTGGATAAAGCACGGACCCCAAAAAACACTTATATTTGTAAGGGAGCACCCAAGGACTATTGTGACCAAGTTTAGTGCAAATTGGCTTAGTAGTTTCAGAGAAAAAGATTTTTGAATGTGTTTTCCCATAGGGTCCAACATTAAAACTATGTTTCCCACTGGCGGCCATTTGGATATAGCGCGGACCTGAAAAACAACTTTTTTGTAAGGGACCACAAAAGGACTATTGTGGCCAAGTTTGGTGCCAATTGGCTTAATAGTTCCAGAGAAGAAGATCTTTGAATGTGTTTTTCCTTAGGGTCCAATGTTAAAACTATGTTTCCCACTGGTGGCCATCTTGGATATCACGCATACCTAAAAAACACCTTTTTTGTAAGGGACCACCCAAGGACTATGGTGGCCAAGTTTGGTGCCAATTGACTAAATAGTTTCAGAGAAGATCTTTGAATGTGTTTCCCATAGGGTCCAATGTTAAAACTTTGTCTCCCGCTGGCGGCCATCTTAGATATCGCGCGGGCCTGAAAAACACCTTTTTTGTAAGGGACCACAAAGGACTATTATGGCCAAATTTGGTGCCAATTGGCTCAGTAGTTTCAGAGAAGAATATCTTTGAATTTTTTTTCCCATAGGGTCCAATATTAAAACTATGTTTTCCGCTGGCGGCCATCTTGGATATGGCGAGGACATGAAAAACTCCCTTCCTGTGAGGAACCACCAAAGGACTATTGTGGCCAAGTTTGGTGCCAATTGGATCAGTAGTTTCAGAGGAGAAGATCTTTGAATGTGTTTTTCCATAGGGTCCAATGTTAAAACTATGTTTCCCGCTGGCGGCCATCTTAGATATCACGCATACCTGAAAAACACCTTTTTTGTAAGGGACCACCAAAGGACTATTGTGGCCAAGTTTAGTGCCAATTGGCTCAGTAGTTTCAGAGGAGAAGATCTTTGAATATTTTTTCCCATTGGGTCCAATGTTAAAACTATGTTTCCCGCTGGCGGCCATTTTGGATATGGCGCCGACCTGAAAAACAACTTTTTTGTAAGGGACTACCAAAGGACTATGGTGGCCAAGTTTAGTGCCAATTGGCTCAGTAGTTTCAGATGAGAAGATCTTTGAATGTGTTTTCATATAGGGTCCAATGTTAAAACTATGTTTCCCGCTGGCGGCCATCTTGGATATCGCACAGACCTGAAAAAACACCTTTTCTGTAAGGGACCACCCAAGGACTATTGTGGCCAAGTTTAGTGCCAATTGGCTCAGTAGTTTCAGAGGAGAAGATCTTTGAATGTGTTTTCCCATAGGGTCCAATGTTTTAACTATGTCCCCCGCTGGCGGCCATCTTGGATATCGCGCGGACCTGAAAAACACCTTTTTGTAAGGGACCATCTAAGGACTATTGTGGCCAAGTTTGGTTCCAATTGGCCCAGTAGTTTCAGAGGAGAAGATCTTTGAATGAAAAGTTTACGCCGGACGACGGACGAAAAATGATGGCAATAGCTCATCCTGGCATTAACCAGGTGAGCTAAAAAAACGGTCAAATTTTCACAATTCTGACACCAAAATTTCAGTCATCAGGTTTAAACAGAAGCACTCAAGAAGTGGAAGGTACGGAATGTCTCAATTCAAATAGCTTAAGTAAATTTTAATCAGACCGAATTAACATTAGAAATTTCTCAGGATTTAAACAAGGGGACAGAACCGAAAATAATATATATCTATGATAAGGACTTATAATTCTCCCACCTCGGACAAGGGAATCCATTGATTTCGCAGTGCAAGATTTTTCTGTAAGACATCTACACGCGTATATTCCCGCCAGTAATTATATCATAACAATACACACAGCTTAGTCCACATGAATCGAAAACTATATAATTAAAAGTATCAAATAGTTTATTGATTGCAAGCTTCGTCCGAGTACTTGAAATCATAACCCCTGGGTGTCTGAGATTTTTCTGTCTGACCCTCGCCCTGGTGTAAGATTCTAATAGTCTTTCGTGGTAAACAAAACCATGGTATGGTAAATGAAACGTTAGAAACGTGCATCAAGATGAAGAACGACAATAAAGCGACATCTGAAAAATTGTATGCATTTACAATGACTGGAACAAGATTGCCAAAGGGGAAACGACTACTACATATTTACCGCCACTAAAACGTAGGTCGGACGCCGAAAAATACAATACTACATAGGATAAAGAAAGAGGGGTTGTGTACCAATAAAACCCATTTGCCTTACCGCTAGGTTTTCTCAGTCCGATACCTAGTCCGGCTATTTCTAGTTTTGTCGTAATTTATACCTGCTTGTATCTATTTGCCTCTTAGACTTTGGCTCTTGACAATTCTGTTCTGTAACTTTTTTATTACCACTATTGTTTTTTGTGATTTATTTGTGTTTTTCTTGTGAAGTTCCCTTGTGGATTGTTGCATGCAATTGTAATTTTCAACAATTTTCAATCATAGTAGGTGCTTCCAAGTATCTTTTTATACCCTCAATCCGAAGTGGGTGGGCTATACTGTTTTACCCTTGTCCGTCTGTCTGCCCGTCCGTCCGAAACATCTTTCGTCAAGGATTTCTCAGCTTATGTATGTACTGATGTAAAGTTATTTGGGCTGAAGCTTAAATATGATGAGTTGTACCGTGTTACCCCTTTTCAAGTCCGTCACCCATCTACTTCCTGTTTAACGATATCGTATACCAATTTTTAAATGTTTCGTCAAGAATTTCTCAGCTTTTGTATGTAGTAATGATGACTAAATACCGAAGTTACTGTAAATTTTAATTCTGCATATGCGCATTTCGACAACTTATGTCTCTTCAGTGCAGATAAAATCTAAATGTTTGGATATGATATTTAATTTGAAGCTAATGTAAATCGGCAAAAGAATACAGAAGCAAAACGATGAAAGAGGGAATTCGAAAATCAAAAATCCAAAATCAAAGTAATTTATATCCAACACGAATAGGGACAGCATGCCAAAGACTAAACAAAAAACAAAAAACAAAAAAAGAACAAGAACGCCAAAAAACTAAAGCACTAGCAATGTGAACCCCAACAAAAACTGGGGTGCTCCAGAAGGGTAAGCATGATCTCCTCCGCGCATGGCACCCGTCACACAGCCAGTTAGATTATCTGCCTGGCGGCTAATTGGTTTATGTCATTTTCTAACCCTTAGACAAAAACCAATTCAAATCCATGGTACGTTCCAAGGTAAAACTTTGATAAGCTTCTTTAAATCCTTCTATAGTATTCGGACAAAACAAGGACAAATCGGTACTACAAACATCATAAACGAAGACAAAACTAAAGAATGACAGTGTGATATACAACACAACACAAATAAACAGCTGCGCCAAGTCACATGATACGCCCGTCGTCACCCTTCAAAACTTTATGTGATTTAGGTAAGGGGTTCTCAATTCAGAAGCACCTGTTACTGCCTAATTAAGCTTGATTTTTCTTTAAGAAATTAATCTGCAAAGTTTAAAGTGAGCTGATCAAAGTAAATATTGCCATGAAATTGAAAACAAAGTCCCATAACTCTTGCAAGAAAAATCGAAATTTCACGAAAAAGTATACAGATCGTAAGGTCATTACATTCAATTCCTCTACAAAGTTTGAAGTGAATTGGCCAAAGGGTTGTCAAGTTAGAGCGTGACATGTAAAAAATTGCCTTAAAATTAACAAATAAAGTCCCATAATTCTTGCAAGAAAAATCGAAATTTCACGAAAAAGTATACAGATCGTGAGGCCATCATATCAAATACCTCTACATACAAAGTTTGAAGTGAATTGGCCAAAAGGGTTGTCAAGTCAGAGCGCGCCATGTAAAAAATTGTCTTAAAATTGACGAATAAAGTCCCATAACTCTTGCAAGAAAAATGGAAATTTCACGAAAAAGTATACAGATCGTGAGGCCATCATATCCAATACCTCTACAAAGTTTGAAGTGAATTGGCCAAAGGGTTGTCAAGTTAGAGCGCGACATATGAAACGGACGGACAGACGGACGAACGGACGGACAGACGGACGGACGGAAAATCGGACATCGGTATACCATAATACGTCCGTCATTGGACGGGCGTATAAAAACTAAAGCACGTTGGTATGATAAGATGGACCGTGTCTCGCCCTTTTGAAGTCCGTAACTCATCTACTTCTTCCCGAACATGGACAGTAATATTCAATTTGCTTTCTGCTTACGGAATGTGTGTTTCACAGTTGATTCGTTACGCGAGAGCTTGCACAAATTATACAGACTTTCTCAGTCGACATAGTTTTCTTCGTGACCGCTTTATTAATCAAGGTTTCAAAAACTTCCGTCTTATACGATCATTAAAAAAGTTCTTTTCGTTATTACCACATTTCCTCTTTGCCTGTAACTTTCCATTGTAGGCACATATTGATTTTTTGTCAATGATTGCTTAGTAATGTGTGAAGAATTTGTTAGACAATTAGAACTGTGTATCCCCTTTTCACTTTGTTCACTTATATACTTAATGTTTGGCGATAACTTTGATTTTTTTTCCATTATTTCTGGAGGATTTTGTCTTCATCCTGTCCATTCTTGTTTTATGTCCACACGTGTACTGTGTCCACATCTGTATTGTGTCCAAACACACTTAAATTTGCACTTTCAATATTGATTCAATTTTCAACAAACTGCCATTCTTCGACAGCTCTTGTTTTTTTTTCAACTATCCCTTTCTTCAATGTATAAAACGAAAACCTTTTGAATATCATGAATTAGAAATGTACCTAGACTTTGCTTATAGAAAAAAGTTTGAAATAATAAAAACAATATAAGAATGAGATCAAAAAGTTTATTGATACATACCTGTTGTAGTGCTCTTTGGTGCAACTAAAACAAACGAAGAGAGTCAATAAGTACTTACAAAAATACGGATAATTTGTGAAAATTATAAGTGAAACAATGCTTTTGAAATCTCATATGTTTGATGGTAATCAAAAAATAAAAACACTTCATTAAAATATCAAATAAAGTTGTTCTAGAAATCTTAAATATAGATTTTTTTGTGAAAACTCAAATTTGAACCGCGAAGAAATAAAACAAAATCATGAAAACTGTTTTATCTGTTTTAGTTCGTGATACAACATAAACAAATTAAGGGTTATGGAATAAATGTACTAGGGACAAAGTCCCTATAAATACATGGTAAGATTAAGCAAATGGAACAACGCTTTTATTGTTGTTCTTAAACTTGAAGTCACCATGAGGCCTTCGACAAAGAGTAAACTCTCTTATCTCACAGTAAATGCAAGACGGCATATAGCACCGATTTGAGCGGAATTCACTTGCTAATTGTTGAACAACGCTACATCCATGTATGAAAATGTCTCAAATTAACAAGATAATTTTTCAATAATACAATGACCACAATTTTGTGGTATGAACTTTTCTTGATTAAAATTAATATGCTTCTCAACTCGGCGTCATCAGCGTAAAAAAGCAACCGCTTATAAATTTCCGTTAAGTGCCATAACCATAATATAAGATTTTTATTGTTAATTTGTATGGTCAATGTTAAACAAAATATACTTAAAACATACTAAATCATACTGAATCATACTGAATATACAAATGAACATATAGAATAATGGCGTATTTGAGATTTGTACCGAAACCTTGACTTCTGTTTCAATTTTGTAAAATAAAAACCTTGACCAATCTTTCAAAATAACGTATTGTCATTTTCTCTCTTTTCAAGATTATGGTTATTAAATTAGTAGGTTTTATTTGTATGTTCATTATACTATAGGGAAACGGGACCGAGGAAAAGGCGGTTTATACCCATAAACCGGATTATACCCTACCGCTGGCGTTTGCAAGTGCCGGTGCCAAAACTGGCTGTTCTGATTTTCTATCGTTGTTTACGTTTGCCTTTTGTCTTACTTGTGTTTTTCTGGTGTAGTTCCCTTGGAGATTGTAGCATGCAATTTTAATTTTCAGCAATTGTAGATGTTTCCTATTATCCCCTTTTATTTCATTGATTTTGAATAAGGCAATATTTGGTTATAATTATTATTATCATTGGGATAACAACAAAATTACCGAATAGAATTGTCAAGAGTCAAAGACCATGAGGCAAAAAAGAAAAAGCAGGTGGAAATCACCCAAAAATCGTCGCCTGCAAATGGTGGATCAACCGGTTTTATGGCGCGCCTTCCATTGCGGTAGTGTCTGGTAGCAACTCCACAGCAATTGCTATTCAGGGTCGTAGACTGTTTAAAAATGATCATCCCAGTTTTAAGTAAAAAAAAGAATCATGAATCAGAGTTCATCAATGTTATCATTATTGAATCCTTATTATGGAAATACACATGCATTAAATACACTTTTATTGAATTTATTTTCTTTAATTGATCATCTCTCTTTAATTAATATTACCTACTAAATGTTTAGCAAATATATCAGTACATACCCGTAGCAGTTGGAATAGCTAAAAGGAAAAAAGAAAAATTATACCATGATGCCATTTGATACCACATTTTCTCTGCTCGATCTTTTATGTAAGTTTCAACCTTGAAACACATAGATACGAATAAAGTAAGAAATAAGATAGTGTTTTCTCTGAGTGATATGGTGTAGTAAAATATAAATATTCCTCAAAGATTTAAAAAAAACCGTAGCTGTAGTTTCTACGAAAGAGACGAGTATTATACATTGATATTGAATTGACAAAGATAAACCTCTTTTGAAAAGCATTTAATTTTTACTTACTTTTGCAATTCGAATTTCCCGAAAATACAACGCTGTTCACAGCTACAGACATATTGTTCGAAGAACCAGAAACTGCCTCCAATATAACCTGCAAATTTATTTGGTTTCAATTAGTAGAAAGCAAAATAGTATTTAAAACATACTAGCTGTTGCTAGTGCCGGTACCGAGTCCAGCAATCCCGAATTCCTATCGTTATCTATGTTTGTCTTTTGTCATTTTATTGTTTTTCTTGTGCAGTTGACATGTGATTGTAGTGTTCGGCCATTGTAAGTGTTTCCTGTTATCTTTCCTTCATTAATACCTTTTAGTTATGGTGTACTTGTCATTGACAGAATTTTTATATTGATACACCATCAAAATTTTGGTATTTTATATTTTTTGTTATTTCAAAATGTCATTATGACCGCCTGTTTATCCTGCTCACATCGCATGAGTTTGTTATGCAAAATTTTCTAACTATTGACTCGATGAGTGCCCTGTAGTGGATAAAGAGTTGAGATTGTTTACAGTTGGTCTTTTTACACCTTACCAATTAAATTTATGTTGTTATCTTTGCCCGATATGTTGTGCTTATTGATGAAACCGCATCAATGACAAAATGGATACATGGATGTAGCCTTGTTCAACATTTATTTAGCAAGTGAATCCACTCAAACCGGTGCTAGAGGCCGTCTTGAACTTACTATGAGGTAGGAGTGTTTGGGCTTTGTTGAAGGCCTCATGGTGATGTCAAGATGAAGAGCAACAATGCAAGCGTTGTTCCACTTGCTTGATATCGCCATGTATTTAAAATAATTTGTCCAATGTACATTTACTCCATATCCTTTTATTTGTTCATTGTGGAGATCCCGCATACATGATATATAATTACATGGCTGTTTCGTTGCTCGATATCTAGCAATTAATTCCGCCCAAGGGGGCGCTAGGGGGCGTCATGAAATTACTTTGAGGCGTGACCAAAGCTCACTGTTGAAGGCCTCACGATGATTTCATGATAAAGAATAACAATACAAGCGTTGTTCCATTGCTTGTTTTGACCATGTTTTTGTAGAGACTTTGTCTCATGTGCATTTACTCAGTATCCATTCATTGGTTATTAAAGATTGGATTTTGTCTCTCCTGCAGTGTGAAGTCCGTAAAAAGATTTCCCGTGCGAGAGATGTATGCTCTCTATACAGTCCAGTTAGGTCTACTTGTTCTTGAGAGAATTTTTTATATGGATACACTATCATACTTTCAAATTTTGGCAATTTTAATTTTTGTAATTTCAAAACGTTATTCTGACCACCTGTTTATTGTGCATACATCTCATGATTTTTTATGCAAAGTTTTTTTTAATTTTTGACTCGATGAATGACCTGTGGTTATTTATTGCTACTGTCTTATGTTGGACTATTTTTCTAGCAACGCATGACAGCGACTGTAAGAACACTTTGACAGTGAAATTCAGGTTTGTTGCGTTGCTCGACTTGTAGCAATGTAATCCACTCAAACTGGTGCTAGGGGCAGTCTTGAATTTACCATGAGCATGATGTACGAGCAAAGCTCTTTGTTGAAGACCTCATGATGATTTCAAGATGAAGAAGAACAATAAAAGCGTTGTTCCATTGCTGGTTTTCAGCATGGATTTGTAGAGACTTTGTCTCGTGTGCATTTACTCCATATCAATTCATTGGTTATACCACTGACAATGACTATTTGCTTTCTAAAGTAATCTTCGAAGAACCAAAAATTATGGTATAAAGGAAATCCTACTCATTCCGATAACTCATGCTACTGCTTTGAATAGAAACGTATAAAACATCTGAAAACAAATTAATCAAAATACATTCAGGAATAAGAAAAAGCACACTTCTGTTAGAAGGAGACGTGCTGTCATAACTTTGGTAATCATTCAGAATGTTTAAATATTTTATTTATATTGAACTTTTTGTTTTTTGTTGTTTTTAACATGTTCCTTTATCATCTGGTATGAAAGACACATAAATTATTGAAAAACAACGATAG